>BQNB010137024.1:4162-17914 GCA_026074375.1 Tanacetum coccineum
AGTTCTTTAGGAAAAATCCTCCTTAAACTTCTCTTGTAGTTTGTTCTAGTGGATGAGTCGTACTTCCCATGAGTCAATAGCGTCCAGTTTTTAATCTTGAAATCAAGTTTCATAATTTATAGTCTTATTAATTTTATCAAAAATCAAATTTTGCACGAAACAAATAATAAGTCACAATGAGCATTATTTAAACGTGTAATTAATAGAGTAGTTTTAATATCATCTTTCTTTAGGTATTTGTTAGTACAAAATTCGTGTTGGGCTTGGTAGCGTGTCAAGTCTCTTGTCGGGTCGGGCCTTTAAGCGACTTGGATACCGGATCTTGTACTAGAGCAAGAGAAGTGATGATTTTCTGCACAATTAAAAGTAAACCGTTAGCCTTACCGTGGGGACGGACCCCACGATTAGACTCCGGCGTGAGAGTAAGTATTCATATTGTCAGAGTATATGTCAGAGAGAATAAGAATAACTGTGTACCTTTTGGGATGTATTGTGATCCCTATTTATAGGTGTCTAGTACTAGGGTTTCCTAGTATTTTGGTTACTTTAGTAGTGGCCGGAGTGGGTCCCTTGTCGGGCAAGGATCCGCAACAATCGTGTTGAACGGACGTTGTTTTCTGCGGACGGATCGTCCTATAGGTGGATCCGCGGACGGATTGTCTATAACTGGATCCGCGGACGGATCACAAGGTTTGGGGCCGAGGCCCACGCGAGATTGGGTTTTACTATGGCCCGTTATTGTCAAGTTTAGCCCAAAAGGCCGAGTGATAATGTGGCCCAAGCCCAGAGGCTTGGTACACCTAGTATACGTCATCAAGTCCCCCCAGTCTAGAATGATATTGCCCGCAGGTTATGTCCTGCGTGCGGTGATCAATGCTAGACTTTTCGTCTACTTTATTTCCTCCTTGAGTTATCTATTTTTATGCCGTACCGCTTCTGAGTTGGTGACGCTTCAATGACGTGGAGCGTTGCTGTCCTTTTACCTTCTGACTGGTGACAGCTTTTCACCAGTTTCCCATGCGCTTTTCTATCGTTGATTAGGCAAGTGGTACACACGTGGCGTCATCCAAGTATCGGTAGGAGTAACTATACCCAAAGTATAAATACCCCTCATTTTTACTGTTTTTTCTCTTCTCGAAATCTTTTCACCGCCATTGTTAATTTCTTAGAGCTTTTACTTCTTATTCCTCGTCCGTGCGTTATTTTCCTCGTTCTCAGTTTTTCGAGATTCAGGTTAGCATTTATCTTAGTCTGTCTTCTTCAAAATGGCTAATAAACATTCCATTATGACCCGAGAAATGGTAGAGAGCTTTTGCAATAGTTATTATATTCCTGATGAAGTTCATCCTACCGCCCCGGGGCGGGACAGGACTATCACCCAATTTCCTGAGGGTAAAGTGGGTGTCTATACTAGGTTATTTGATTATTGTGGCTATAGGATTCCTCTTACCAAATTTTTTGTAGCCGTTCTCAAATATTTCCGTATACATATTTCTCAATTATCCCCCTTCGGTGCTGCTCGTATATCTCATTTCGAGGTTTTGACGCGCGTACTTGATCTTGGCCCGTCGGTAGCTATTTTTCGTGCGTTCTACACGCGCATATATAGTGACGGATTGTTTTCGTTTTCAAAACGTTCCCTATCGGCTCCTTCTTGTCTTTCGAAGCCTCCGGATTCTATTAAGAACTGGGCGGACCATTTTTTCTGGGTTGATTCCAGGGTGTTTCCTATCTCTGTCCCTTTGTATACGGGGGGCGTGTTGGAGAAGGATCCGGCTCCCCATCTCACTGCTCGCCAAGAGCAGGCTGTTCAAGTCCTTTCTTCTAATAAAGCTCCTTTCCGGCGATATCCGGAATGTTTTTTAGCTCTTGTGGGTTTGAGTCCATATTATCCATTTGGTGAAAACACTTATCCGGCCTTTGAGAGACCTGATAGAACGGGTGGGTGAAACTTCGTTTTGGTGGAAAAAAAAGTTTTTTTTTATATCATGTTTTTTATGGGGTTTAATCTTTTGGTATATGTTTTGCAGACATGGGCTTACTTGATTATATCAGAACTGCTGACCCCCGGAAGGTGCAAGCGGTGGAGGTCCAGAAAGGGGAAGAGCAAGTGACGCTGCTTGAAAGTACAAAACATTGCTTCGTATCCTTGGATGCTCCTGCCGCGGTACACCAAGCAAGTGGTAGTGGTTCCGGCGCTGGTCCTGAAGCTTCTGCTCCGTCTGCGGGAGAAACTGTTGTTGCGGAAGAGGATGTTATCCCGGTGGGTACTTACGTTGATTTAGTAGACCCGGAAGGCGATCTTCCTGTGGTTGAGAAAGGAGATGCCGCTCAGAAGCAGCCGGAGAAGGCCAAGAGGAAAAAGTTGTCAAAGCAGAGCGACCCCCTTCCTGCTAAAAGATTGAGGATAAATCATCCTAGCCTTGCTTCCGGGACAGGTGGGAAGTCACTCGCTAGTTTGAGGCGGACCCTCCCGGAAGGCTCCCTTATATTGGGGTCTTCTTCTTCAGTGGACGTCCATACCCATGTTACCGTGCGGAGGTACGTTCGTGTTTATCATTTTACTTTGATTTTGTCTGTACCTGTACTTTCCTTAACATTATCCTTTGTTGCCTGTTCCCGCGTTGCGGATGCCCCCGTGTATACTGCTGCTGACACTGTGACTTCCAGCTGGGGTAAGACACTTGTTGTACCTACGTCGGACGTGGGCGGGTCTTCCCAACCGGAGACATCGGAAGAATCGGCTGACTCGTTCTATGAGACGGCCGTCTTGAATTCTGAAGATGCCAAGCGTTGGTATATTCCTCGCTGAAATATAACCAACGATTCACTGCTGGATGACGGCTTTTCTTGTCGTGCGTTGGTTGATCGTGTCGCTCCCCTCGGCTTTTTCTCCACACTCTGCAATATGGATTATGACCAATTGTTTGAGGAGTTCAATGTGGGGGCGGCGCGACAGATTTGTCTTGGGTCGGAGGTGAGGTCCCGTACTGAACATGAGCTGGAACTTAAAGAGAAGCTTCGAGGTAAGTATGATGCTCGGGGGGTGCTTCTTAGGGAAAAGGATGCTGAGATTGCTAGGCTGAAGTCTTTGGTGAAGGAGAAGGAGACGGAGTCCGCGGAGGTTCTTCGTCTCCGTGATCAGGTTTCTGTTTTGGCTGCGGATAAATCCCTTTTGAGCGCAAAGGTGTCAGCTCTTAAGAGTGCTGTTTCACAGAAGGATACTGACATCTCCCTTCTTGATTCTCGTGCTTCATACCTCAAGTCCGCCCTTGATGATTCCCAAGCTGCTTGTGGTGAAGCCAGGAACTTGATTTCCTCCTTGTCCTCCGAGAGAGATGGACTTGCCTCTGAGGTATGACTTTTACTCGTTCTTGTTACGGGGTTTTTTTTACTTAACTTCTTATCCTTGCAGGTTTCTACTCTTCATTATGCTTTTTGTGAGACTTTAAGGATAAGATGGAAACTTAGCAGGAAGCACAGGCTCAGTAGTTATATAATCGTGTGGCCGAACTTGAGGCACACGTAATGGATGTGTCCGGTCGTCTAGAGGGGGAATTTTACCCTGCTTACCTGACTGCTCTAGCTGGACGAAGATGGTTATTGACACATGGGGTGGAAGTTGCTATGATTAAATGTCTGAAATCACCAGAGTATCAAGGAATTCTGGGCCATGCTTTAGGCCGGGCCGTGGATTATGGTATGCAGGAGGGTTTGGCCACCGGGCATGAGCATGGAGTTGCTGGAACCCCACTTTCCGCTGTCATGGCATACAATCCTGAGACTGCTGAGGGCGACTATCTTGATGCAGTGAGAGCTCTTGAGGAGGCGGACTTTCCCTTGGTGCGTTTGCTGAAGTCCAAGAAAGATTCCGGTATGGATGAGGTTTTAGATTGTTTTTTATTGGACGGACCTTTGGAAGATCTTCCTGAAGCTACTCGTCTTCAGCCGTGCCTTGAGCAACTCTCCGTTCCTATCTATCATGCCGATGTAAATGCTGTTGTCGGGGAGACCTCTTTATCCTTTGCTCTCCTTAACGTTCATACTCGTGCCGAAGGCGCGAAAAAGCATGCCGCAGCTCTTCGTCAGTTGATGGTAGATATAGTTTCTCATCCTTTGTCCTCTCAGAACTTGCTGGGTGAGGCTAGCACTTCTGTGGTTATCTCCTGTGTTGAGGACTTGGACACGGACGAAGATTTGGGGAGCGTAGTTTGTATGCCTCATCTTGAAGATCCTCGTTTTGAAACTTTGCCGTGACCGCATGTGGTTCGTTATAGCGGCTTGTTTTTGTTTTTGGATTTATTTTGTATGCCGTGGCCGTATGTGGCCGTTGCGGCTTTTATTGTAAATTGACTAACTTTGTAAGTTTAATCTTATTTGGACGGATTCGTGTAGGTCCGTACCATAACACGTTTTTGAGTGCTATGTTTGCTATCTTTGTTTATTACTGGTGTACGTTCGTAATAGATAGTCTTGTGAATATTTGTGGGTTATTCTCCCGGCGCTGGGTTTGCAATACCTCTTACGCGCCTGAGCTGATTTTGAGGTTGCTCAATCCTTTATTATACGGGATAATATTTTTGTGGAGCATGGCTCCTAGCATGCATGTCAATAATTAATATAATTTTGCAAAGTAAAGACAATTTAAAATTTAAAACTCGGGGGTAGCTAATCCCCGCTTTTCATTGAAATTCAAAATTTTTACAAGATGCAATTATATAAAGATATTGCCCTCCGGAGCATCATATGTGCCGGGCGGATTCTTACAATTCATGTATATAACACTTCTTGAGATTACAAATGTTCCATGTCCTAGGTATTTCGTTTCCTTTGCAGTCTTTGAGTTTGTAAGCTCCCTTTCCAAGCGACTCTTTAACTTCGTACGGTCCCTCCCACTTGGGTCCAAGTTTGCCTTCGTCCTTGGCGTGACTTGCTTCATTGCTGCGGTAGACCATATCACCCGGTTTGAAACTTGTTCCGCGGACTCTTGAGTTGTAATATTTTTCCATCTTTTTCTTGCTTTTTGCTTCTTGTATTGCTGCTTGCTCCCTTCTTTCTTCTATGAGGTCCAAGTTGATTCCCAGAGCTTCGTTGTTTTTAGTTTGATCCATCTCCGCGGTCCGAAGTGTTGGCATGCCTATCTCCGCCGGGATGACAGCTTCCGTGCCGTATGTCAATGAGAATGGTGTTTCCCCGTTACTTGACTTGATCATTGTACGGTGGGCCCATAGGACATGCGGAAGTTCTTCTATCCAATCTTTGCTTTTTTCATCAAGCCTTGCCTTTATTCCTTCTCCTAAACTTCTATTTGCTCTTTCAACTAGACCATTTGCTTGCGGGTGTTTCACGGAAGCGAAGCATTGGCGGATGCACAGTTTCTCACACCAATCTTTGAATGGATTATCACGGAACTGCTTTCCATTGTCTGATATAATTTCCCCTGGTAGGCCAAATCTGCAAACAATGTTGTCCCATACGAACTTCTTTACTTGATTGCCGGTGATGGTTGCGACGGCCTTTGCTTCAATCCATTTAGTGAAATAATCGATAGCAACAATTAAGAATTTGACTTTACCTGGACCTTCCGGGAAAGGTCCGGCTATGTCTATCCCCCACTTATAAAATGGCCATGGAGACGTGATGGGGGTCAAATTCTGCTGTGGATTCCTTGGGATGGGGCGGTGTATTTGACAGTCATTGCATTCCCTTATCAAGTTCCGTGCATCCATATGCATTGTTGGCCAGTAATACCCTGTTCGGATTACTTTGGCAACATGGGACATCTAGGACTAGAGTGCAGGACTGCTGACCCCTCGGGTATTTCTCTTAGGATAGTTTGCTCTGGGAGTGGTCCGACGAATCGAAAGCCATGGTCCTAAAAAAAGACTTTTTGTTTAAGGTTCATTGATAATGGGAATTTAACTGATCGCTTTTCCCGACATACGGTTCTGGCTTTCTTTTTATCCTCCGGAAGGATTTCTTTTGCCAGGTACTCGCATATGGGTGTCATCGCATGTGGTCCCTTCTTTATCTACTACTATTAAGAATTTATTTTTATACCTTTATGGAACTTTTCCTTCATTATTCCTTGAGCTACCCTGTTTGTTAAGAATGCGCGAAGTTGTGGACGCGATACTTGCTTAGGCGTCTGCTTCTTGTTTTCACTTCTTAGGGTATCTGTTTGATGGAAAAATTCCTTGAAGCTTTTTGCAGAGTGTTTCTCTTTGTATTAAGTCACTGACCATGCTGACTATTTTGGCGATCGTAAGAGCCGTTATTGATCTGGCCACAAGTCCTTGACGTTCACTACCATTTGCTTGTTAGTTCTTTACACCCTACTTTGTTCTGCGATCCGGAAGTCCTGCTATTAACGAACTTCATATTCGGCGTTCATTGTTAGTAGCCTCGAATCTAAACCTCATTGCATATGTAAATTTATGTCCCTTCCGTGATTTGTATGTATTAGTCCTGCATCCCACGGTGACGTCTATTGCAGGCGAACCATCTGTGAACATGGTACACGGCTCCGGTTGTAGTTTAAGTTTCTTCGGTTTTGTCATGAGTTCGTCCGGTGACTCTTCTTCCAGGTCGTTCCACTAATAAAATATTCTGCCCATATTTGGCCTTTGATTGCGGTCTTGGTCTATATTGGACGGTCTCATCCTTCTATTGCAAACTTCATTTCAGAATTCTCCCGGATAGTTTCGAACTGACAACAGTTGCTTTATCGATTGATACGTTATCAAACGATCCGTGTGTGCTGGAAGTATTTTTCAATAGCTTGCTTGCAATGAGCAAGGGCTAACAACAATTTTTCCTAGGAGTTTAGTTGACTTCCGGGCTCGTAAAAGTGCGCCGGCTTCACAAAATATACTGGTATTTGCCTGCCTTCTATATCGTCATCACAGTCCGCACTATAAGCTTACTTTTGCTTGCAGCCATGATATGATTAATTTCCTTCATGTTCCCTTGGATTGCGCGTTAGTGTTTAACCTGTAGGCGAGCTCTGCAATAAGTTTTTTTCATTTGCTTGAAGGCATCTTCGGCTTCGGTGTCCATTAAAAATCGCTCTTTTTTGTAACATTTTTTCAAGGTTTGAAAAAAATGGTACCGATTTTTCTGCTAGATTTAAACAAGAATCTGTTTATGCTTGCTAATTTCCGTTTAGCTCTGCACGTTCCTTGATGCATCTCGGAGATGGCAAGCTAGGCCTGATGTCTGCTTTCTTCGGACCATGCTCTCAACCCGTGGGTGCTCACTTTGTTACTAGAAAATTCCTTCCTGCATTCCGAAGGTGCATTTCTTTGGGTTTAATTTCATGTTTATCTGTCAAAAGGTTTTGAATGTTTCTGTTATGTCTCGGATGATTTCTTCTTCTTTGTAGGTCTCTTTATAGCAGGTCATTGAATATACCTTCTAGATTAGTCCAACTCTGCCTTTGGAATGCCTTGTCTACTATCGTTGATATGCTGACCTGGTATTTTTTAAGCCAAACGACATTTTAGAATAGCAAAAATATCCCTTGGCTGTTATGACGACCGTTTTTTCTTCATCCTCTTTGCCATCTTATTTTGGTAGGTAGGTACCCCTTGTACTGCATCCAAGAAGCATTTGAAAGAATACCGCAGAGGGATTTCCACCTTCCAGTCTATTTCTGGTAGGATAACAATCTTTGGGGGCATGCGTGTTAAGATCTTTGAAAGTCTACCACACATTCTCCAAGTTGCCGTTAGATTTTTACCTTTACCGGATTAAGAGAGCCAACTGGTGATAATGACTTCCTTCATTATTCAGCGTCACTAATTTTTCCACCTCTTCTTGGATTACCTTATTTCTTTTCGGTGCCTGTCCTCTTTTCTTTTGCTTGACTGGTGAATATCCCTCCCGGATATTCAAGCGGTGTTCCGCGATGTTTCGTGGGATGCCCGTCATTATCAGCTGGGCTTCCAGGCGAAATATCCAAGTTTTTGTTTGTGCAATGGATCATAGTCTTTGCGATCCTTTTTCTGTTAATGTTGATCCTTATGGCACTGTCTGTTCAGGTTACTCCGGGTGGTTGCTATATTTATTTTCTCTCAGTACTTGGGTTTTACTGCGGGAAGCCGCGATGCTTGTCGGAGATAATAACACTTTTCATATGGGAATGACCCTACTACTTTGTAACGTTACCGTGCCACCTTCAACGGGAAATTTCAACATTCCGTGTGCTGTTGATGGTACGGCGCGGATTTTTCTTATTCCCGGCCTGCCTATTATTGCATTATGCTGGGATGGCGGATTCCTGATTAACCGTGAAGTTAATCCATGCGGAGGGTGGAGTGTACTTCATCGCCTATTTTAACTAGCAAGGTTATCTGGCCTAGTGGCCAAATGGTCTCTCCACTGGTATCTGATAAGGTGAGTGGTGGCCGGAACCATTTGATCCCTTATCTCTTGTGTAGTGTTTGAGTCTTTTGATGCAATGTCATACAAGACTTCTGAGGGATGCTTACACCGTCAATGTCATACCCTATGCACAAAAATGTCTGCCCATTTGACTTCGATGATCATTGGGCCCTCCGTCCCGTCTTCACTTCAACAGAGGTGGAAACAACATTGCCGTCTCGTGAGAGTAAGTTTGGGTAATACTAGGCATTGGCCACTCTTTCCCATGGTTGGATCATTAGTATAGTCAGAGGTTTATCCTTTCCGGACGCTTCCCCTTTTTTCGGTGCTTTCGGCTTGTCGTTCTGTTTTAATTCCTTGATGAATTGCGACAATTTTCCGGCCTTGATCATTTCATCTATTTGTTTTCTCAGCTGCATGCAATTCGTTGAGTTATGTCCATAGGTTATCTGAATTTGGAAATTCGCAGTATTTGCTTGGATCCCTTATTTTTCCAACGGAGGTTTACATTTGGGGGTGGGCTTTGAACTTTCCTTTCTCTAGGAGCGAAAATTTTCTTTTGCGTTTTGGTGAGGACGTGAGAATCTATCTGGCTTACAATCCGGGTCTTTGTTTGTTTTTTAAGCTTTTCTTGAAATTCGGTTTGTCCCCCCCTCTAACGGTTTCTATGATGAAGATGCTTTTCTCTGGCCGTGACTGAGTGCAACAACTTTCCCTTGTAAGAAAGACGTAGTCATTCTATACATTTCGTCTACAGATCTCGAGATTCTTCATTTAACGCTTATTTAACCCAGGGTGAGTTATTCCGTGCAAACCGGAGATTCTCATGCACTCCGGAGCTCCTTCTACGTCCAGGATTTTTCCTTATATCTTTCCATGAAGTCTTCAGTTAGATTCTCCGTTCTCTTTGCTTGATGTGATGTATCCTCCACCGGATCCTTGATGTGCTTGTTTGCTGGAGATAGTTTTCTTAAATGCTTGTCTTTAGATCTTCATAGCTGTTCGATCGACTCCTTTTCGTAGACTTGTCAAAACCAAACTCTGGCATTCCTGGTGAGGGTTGAGTTGAACATGTGACACCATTGTCCGGCATTTGCCCAGCCTTCTGTTTTTACGGCACGATTGAAAATAACTTTAAATGATCCTCCGGATCTCCATTCCATCGTATGTTTTTGGTCATGGAATGGGCATACATAGTCCGCGGGAGATAAATGCCGGATCCAAGGTGTCGAATTAAGGATTTCTTTCCTCACATGTCCAGGTTGGAGAGATGTCTTCATAGGGTTTTTGTTATCTATGTTTCTTGATTTGATTTCCTGTGACCCCCTTCACTATCTTACTTTCTGGAATAGTGGCTAGTCGGTTCGAGATGGTTGTTCCCTTTTGGTTGATGCCCTTCTTGCTTAATACTTCAGTTCTTTTGCTTGGGGAATCCGTTGACACTGACTCTCAGAACGTGCTGGATGTTAGCTGGGCTCCTTTCATTACCAAACACTATTAAATCCACACCTCATTCTTTCCGTGGCCAGGGCGTCGGTGATATAGAAAGGGGGATCTATACTTCTTATGCCTTTTGGAATAAACTGGGTGTGTGGTCGATGGGCTTTGGGAATTACCTGTTCCGTGCCTTCTTTGGGTTCTGTTGGGCGGTTGGTGTTTTAGATTCAGAGTTAGTGCGTTTCTTCACGGGTTCTTATTTAATTCCGGACTCTTCGCCATAGATCAGTCGTGCTTTTACCGCGTTGAGTTTGTCTTTCTGCTCTTTTTCTTTTTGCATTTTTTCAGCGAAGAGTGGCAAGAGTTGGTGATAATTTTTGTCACACATTTCCCTAAGAACCTCGTCAGACATAGGTTCCTCAAGACCCTGGCGGGGGGACATTCCTTTTCCCCTGTGTTCCTCACGGCGGACGTGAGATTTGTTTGTGATTTGTTGGTCGTGAGTGCTCATGGTGTGTTTTAGAGAATTGTGGTTGAGTACGGGTCCCACGTGATGGGCGCCACTTGTTAGTACAAAATTCGTGTCGGGTTTAGCAAGGTGTTGAAGTCTTTTGTCGGGCCGGGCCTCCAAGTGACTTGAATGCTTGATCTTGTACTAGAGCAAGAGAAGTGATGATTTACTGCACAAATAAGAATAAACCGTTAGCCTTACCGCAGGGCGGACCCCGCGATTAAGCTTCGGCGTGAGAGTAAGTACACATGTTTGTCAGAGAATGTCAGAGTATGTGTGAGAGCTAATGATTAGACAGAATGTACCTCTTTAGGATGTGAAATAATCATTCTTTATAGGTAAGCCCAATACTAGGGTTTTCTAGTATTTCGCTTGTAACTGTTGGTAACCGGAGTGGGTCCCTTGTCGGGCAAGGGTCCACGTATAATCGTGTTTGCAGACGCGAGTGTTCTTCCGCGGCTGGTGTTTGTTCGCGGAGGAGAACGGGGTGCGGTTTGAGAAGATACTTGCGTGCGTCTTTGAAATATCCGGAGCATGAACCTTGTCAGGCTTAACAGTCCAGCTATTTATTGTATTGGGCCTGGGCTCATATACGTATATTATGAACTAAGCCCAGTAAGCTTGGTGCTCATACTATACGTTATCAGTAAACACACAAATATTTGTAGTACATCTTCCAGAAGTGTACACTTGACACTGCTATACACATAGAGTTACATGTGACGTGGAGATTTTCTCTCCACAAACACGTAAAGATTTTTTACACACCTTATAGGCGTATGTATATAACATCATTAATCCAAAAAACTAAGCCAATTATTTTTTGTTATATATCAGTGGATATGTTTTCAATGATAGCCTGCATCGATTTAAACTTCCGCACATCATATACGAAAATGTTACGAGCCTATATCGTAAACTTCAATATAACATGTTTGTTTCATACGTGACAAAACATGACATTATTATATGCATGTCACTTTTAACTGATATCCTAATCATTATATGTGCCGGACTTTCGGCGCGATGAAAAATATTTCGTGCCCCATATCTCATACATCTGTATAACACATTTGTTAACAATTGATCCTTTTGCCACCTCTATTTAAATTTTAAAATAGATACAAAGAACATATATCAGTGATGACGTATAGGATGAACACCAAGCTTGGGCTTAGTTCATAATATACACATATGGGCCCAGGCCCAATACAACAAATAGCCGGACTACTAAGCCTGACAGGGGTCACGCTCTGGATATTTCCAAAGACGCACATAAGTACCTTTTAAAGCCGCACCCGTTGCACCTCTGCGGACAAACACGGACTACGAAAGGATACTCACGTCCGCAGACACGATTACACGTGGACCCTTGCCCGACAAGGGACCCACTCAGGCTACTAACAGTCGCAAGCGAAATATTAGGAAACCCTAGTATTAGGCTTGCCTATAAATAGGGGTCATTTCACACCCCAAAGAGGTACACTCTGTCTGATCATTAATACACACATATACTCTGACATTATCTCTGACAAACATGTATACTTACTCTCACGCCGGAGCTTAATCGTGGGGTCCGCCCCGCGGTAAGGCTAACGGTTTACTCTCATTTGTGCAGATTATCTCTTCATTACTTGGATTAGTACAAGATCTACATCATATCCCGTTCACCGGCCCAATCCACCAAATGATCTAGACCCATATTCACTCCCATATATGGTTTTTATACTAACAAGTTGGCGCCATCCGTGGGACCGATATAACTGCGTTCCTTGAAAATACTCACCATGAGCAATCACGAACAACCTACCCCTAGCCATCTCAAGTCTGATGTGCGGAATACGGCAGGGAAGAACAAACAAACCCCCCAGGGCTCCGTGAGAACTACATCCGATGTAGATCTCGAAGAGGTCTGCGAAAAGCACTATGAGAAACTACTACCAATTATGGCAGATAAGTATGAGTATGAGAAGAGAAAGAAAGAAAAGCTAGAGGAAGTAAAAGCGAGGCTTGACTTTGGCGATGCCCGAAAGAAGAGCACTAGGGCGCAGAAATCAGCGTATTTGAAGTCCAGGACAATATCGCCAAGAAGATAAAGACGCTCTCGCAGCCCGTGCCAATATCCTAGCCTCTTCACTAGGTTGAGGCGTGAAAGGTCAAGATCACCACGGCATGAATACAAGAGCAAGGTAAGAAGAGAAAGCACCGTGTTCAAGAGACTCGGAAGCAGAGGACGGAGCACATCCGCACACTCCGATAGCCGTCAGGAAAGCTCAAGGTGTACGGAAAATCACTCTGAAAGCGAAGATACTGAAGGTGGGCACTGGAAGTCTAAATTACGAAGAAAAAAGTCTAGTGTCGAAGATAATGATCTCTCCCAACCTTGGGTATGTGCCGAGACTAATCCGTTCACGTCTCGAATCCGTCACTTCTACTTCCCGAAAACGCGAATGCCAAGTTATGTGAAAACATACAACGGAAGCGAAGATCCTGAAGATCACTTGAAAATCTTCCAGGCAGCAGCAAAAACGAAGAGGTGGGTCATGCCAACATGGTGTCACATGTTTAATTCCACACTCACCAGAAACGCTCCGGTGTGGTTTGACGATCTTTCCTCAGAATCAATAGACAGTTACAACGATCTAAGAGAAGCATTCCTGAAAAATTACCTCCAACAGAAAAAGTGCACCAGAGACCCCATAGTGCTCCACAACATCAAGCAAAGAGAGGGAGAGTCCACAGAAGACTTCATACAAAGGTATAAGTTGGAAAGTGGAAATGTTAAAGGAGCACCAGAGTGCATGAGAATCTCCAGATTCGTGCACGGAATCACAAATCCTGAACTTATCAAAAGATTTCACGAGAAAATTCCAAAAATAGTAGACGAAATGATGCAGGTGGCCACATCTTTTCTTCAAGGGCAAGAGGCGGCCTCAAATCAAGAAAGGAAAAAAAGTCCCTCAGGCCTGGAGACATCAGGAAGGGGGTCATAGGCAGAATTTCAAAAAAGAGGGAGGCTTCCGCAGCCAACATAAGACAGAGAAAAGGCCAGACAGGTTCACACTTCTCACAAAAACCCTGAAGGAGATTCTGGCCTTGGAAAAAGGAAAATTCAAAACCTCACCTCCGATGACAACCCCGGTTGAAAAGCGAAACGCAAACAAGTTTTGCGAGTTTCACGGAGAAGTGGGGCATAATATAGATGAATGCAACCATCTAAGGAAGCAAATTGAAGATATGCTCAAAGCCAGGAAACTGTCGCACATAATTCGGGAGCTGAAGCAAAGCAGCGGGAAAGAACAACCAAAAAAGAAAGGTGAAACCTCCGAAAAAGAGAAACCTCAGGCAATTTTAATGATTCAGTCACGACAAAAGGCAGTAAGGCAGAAGATAACTCAAAGTTTCTCACCCGACCTCGA
>BQNB010137025.1:0-15251 GCA_026074375.1 Tanacetum coccineum
GATATTGCCGCCCGACAAAGGGTCGTGCCGCCCGGCTCTTGGTGCCTACGTTTTTCTACTTCACTCTAGAATAAATCTGAATAACAAAGAAGGATCTAGACCCTCTAAACTGACTTTGGACACCCCTTTAGTCCCTGAAACCGACATAAAATTATAGTATAAATAGGAGACCCCTATGCCTCATTTTAACACACACCTCACTATATTCGCTAGGTTTTTCTTATAGAAAAACCTACACCTTCATCCAAATCCTAATTTCCTCTACCATATCTAACCTAAAAGACCAGATACCTCTCCCAAATTCATGAAGATTGTTCAAGGGCTGAAGAAGATGCTTTGATATGATTTTTCGGGTTGTTTAGAGGTGTATAGTTGATTGGAGGCTTGAAGATTGCTTTAATCCTTCTTCTTTACTTATTGTAATCTTGCTTTGGGTAACTTTCTTTTATATTTCAGAATGTTTATGTCTCATATTCATATTGGATCTTGGTATTTGATTAATATGATTATGGAGTAGTTTTAAATTACTTGTTTGGAACCATGTGAATTATTAATATGGATTGTTTGGACTCTTAGTATGTTTGAATATTGATTCGCTTAGGAGTTTGCTTTGATCAATACTTGTCTAATTATCTTGTTGATGAATCATGATTTGATTTATAGGTTGAAAAGATTTCATCTTATGATTTGTTTCAATATATTAGTGCACGAATATGTTGATATTTCATACTTGACACATATGAATAAACAAGCTAAAAAGATTATTAACTATTGATTCAAAAGTATAGGTCGAAAGGACTCTTATAAACAAATGAGTTAAATCTTATTTCTCACAAAAGGTGCGCAACAACTTGGTTTTATACTAACGTTCATAGGTCGAAAGGGTGCGTTGTTATAAACCATTTGTATGCAATTCCATAACATGACCATTTTGCTTTTGAATTGTGTTCCTTATAATTTTGTGTACCTTGCTATTTGTTTAACCAACATCTCGAACAATCCATTGATATATTCACTAGTCCCAAACAAGTTGGTCTAATTATTTGATTGCTTCTTGTTAATTTCGCATAAACATCAGATGTCTCGTACTAGTCGTTACGTTATATGTAATTTAGTGGATGTGACAGCCGTTTACCACTTTCGTGCTTATTGATACTTAGATTCTTCACAATCGAAAACACCTAAATTCTAGTGAACGACCTCGGCTTACCATAAAAAGCTAGCTACAAACGAAAGGGTCACACTTGCCCGTGTGTTCTTAGCTTATTTGGTAATTCGTGTTATAAATTTAAAACTAGTAGTCGCGAGACACATCAAGTTTTTGGCGTCGTTGCCGGGGATTTGCGTTGTGTTTCTTGTTTAGAATCTTTTTATTTCGTCTTATATCATTTGTGCTTGTTTTTGCTTACAAAAAAATCACCCAAAACCACTCAGAAGTGCTCTGCCGCCCCGGCGGACTTTTCTGCCGCCCGGCTCTCCCCTCGTCGACCACTCCTGCCACCCGCAGGACAGCTCTGCCTGCCAGGTAAGAGAGTTTCTGAAAAAAACTTGTAGTGGTTAGATCAATTTATATAAAAAAAATAATACAAAAAGAAATTCTGTTCTTATTTAGTTTATCTTTTATTCTTATACGTCGTTAGTCATTTGGTAAATCGGCTCACCCATTGTAACAAACTATAAAAGAGGTATAAGGCGTCTCGCTTTGCTTTCCTAAAGAAGTTGGGTTTTTAATATGCTTCGCGCTGACCCGCTTCTCCGCTTCTTTGTGCGTTCAATGAGCTAACCCCGAAACCGAAAACCTTTGATTAGGAGTATGTCAAGTGTAACATTTCACATTTTTAGGTCATTTACGAATTCAATTATTTAATTATTTATTTTTACGCTTTTACGCATTTACTTTTAATTTTTACCGATAAACTAAATCGCGTAAACTAAAAATGAGCATTCAGCATAAACGGGCATCACAGCAAATTGAATGTTACCGTCAAGTAAGTTTTTTAAAAGATAAAAGGAAAGATAATTTATAACAATACGTATTTTTATATATATTGGTTACGTTTAAAAACGATACCGTAACGCAATAAAACTACACTTTTGCATGCATGGCAAACCGTAAACCCACCTACACTTCAACAAATACCCACTAATACCCACAATACTTAAAAATCTCATAAAACTTTGTCTAATTCAGCCCCTAGATGAAATTTGTACATATACAACACATACACTTCAAATTAAATCCAAGAATGCTCTACTAACTTGAATAAACAACTATTGTTGTTAACCAATGGATCAAACAACCACTTTTACCCAAAATGTGTTCCTCTTTGAGCTCTTATTCATGGCAAGGACCAAGAGAAGGAGAAGAGATAAGAGCAAACATGTTAGAAAGTCACATCACTCTCTTCTAAGACAATAACCTTGCACCTACACTTACAAGACCTAGATTATATTTTAAACATTCTTTTTGTCCTCCTTGTTCCCTCTTTTGACTCCATAACCGGTTACAAGCAACAAGACACTAAAACCATTTGTTGGTTTTGCTAATATGGTATTCTTGCATGCTTGGCTATAAATAGTGGTCATAAAGTGGAAGCAAACACTCTTATCATTTCTCAAAGCAAAAAAAAAACAAAACAAAAACCATCTTTGAGCACTCCAACTCACGGCTCACACTCAACACATACATATCTCCATAGTTTTTGATTTCTAAGCTAGTACAAGTGTTCAAGGGTTATTATTAAATATATATAAGGTGTCTTGGAAGCTTGGTTGGTAAATAAAGGGTTTTTGCATGCTAGAAAGAGAATTAGGGTTATCTTGTATAAAAAGTTTACGGTTTTATGGAAGTAATTAGGGTTATACACTTGGGTCTTGCTTGTGTATTATCATCACTCATCTTCATTAAAGTCTTTTAAGAACCCTAATCTTTTCAATATATTAATTTCATGTTTTATATAATTGTGTATAGTTAAATCATCACCTAGTTTTATTTTATGAAGTTTATAAAATAAAAACATGTACATACATACACGAATTACTTTTATCTTGCGGTTAAGATGATGTTTAAAATATGTTAATATGTTTAAAACAAGGATTTACAAGCCATGGATAAATTATATAATTATTTGTCAAGTTATGATTATTTATTTATTTATAAAGTTTAGATAAGTAAATAAATATGTTGGACAATTTTCTTGGACAATATGGACTTATTATGATGGATAAAATGTAGAGGACTTAATTTATACACAATGGATATTAATTTATAAATTTGAGGACTTGTGGTAATTTTATTAAGTTTAAAAGTGTATAAAACAAGTTAATTAAACTTTTAATTGTTATTGTTCATTCGAACCAAAAAAATATTTATTTTATATTTTATAAAAATAATAAATCTCATAAGGATCGTAAGCATATAAGAAACTTGAAAATCTGAATTATAACGAAGGAGATATGGTATTTGCAAGATTATACGTAAAAAATGTTTTTATAAAACTAAGTTTATAAAAACTATATAAATTCGAACACTGAGCAAATGATTTAATATTTTTCCTACAAGACATATTTTGTATTTCAAAAAATATAAGAAACTAGAGAACCACTCGATAATGAACTAGTTATGGATATACCATGTATTAAGTAATTAAATAAAGAAAAAGTTACTTTAATAACGCAACTTTTTAAAAACTCTAAGAATTTCGAATCTGCTAAAAATGGGAGCATATTTTTCTGATAAGTACAACTTATGCGGATATTTAAAACTATAAGGTAATGTGATAACTAGAAGGGGGGGGGGGTTGAATAGTGAGCGCACATTAAATTTTAAGTTATATGATAAGTTGTAAAACTTAGAGAATTCGACCTTTTTATAATTCAAATCTTATGCACAATATGAACAATGTAAATATATGAAATGATAAAGTAAGACAAGAGATAAGAGTAAGAACAATCAAACCACAATTGCTAAGGTATTTATAGTGGTTACGGTAACGAAGCACACTTCGCCCTACTCCCACTCCCCGAGCACCAATACTCGAGAGTTTTTGTTCACTATGTCAACAAACTCCCTTATTGCGAAGAAAACCTACACAACGTTGCTTATATCAATTATTTACGACACTAAGCTAAATGTCGAGTTCTAATCTTAGCTAGAACCAATCTATCACAACACAACTTCATGACTTGTTCACGACTTCACAACTTCACGACTTCTTCACAACTTCACAACTTCACGACTTCTTTAAAACTTCACGACTTCTTCACAACTTCACGACTTCACTTCACCACACTACTTATATCACAACTACCTAACACTACTTGGTAAGATCACAACGATACTAACATACTTCCAAGAACTATCACTCACACAACAACAAGAGATACAATTGATTTAACCAATATGTGATATGCATGCAACAAGATTGCTATGCACACTAAGGTGTAATACTTCTTCACGGGTGGGGTTGATGATGGAAGTATTCTTCTCTTGCACTTGAGAATTAAGCTTGGATCACTTGGAAACAAAGCTTTATGATTAAATGATCAAAGGATTTTAGAGAGGATAAGTGGGCTGTTTTGAGCAGAAAGAATGAGTGCAAAAGGTGAGAAAAATGTTGAGGAATAGTCCAGTATTTATAGGACAAGAAGGAGGAGCGGAGTCTATGGCCGGCCCCCTTAAATAGGGTGCCGGCCCCCTTATAATTAAGGGGGCCGCCCATGTATTTAAGGGGGCCGCCCATTTTCAGACGCTCCTCTTTTTGTCCTATTCAGGGGAGGTGTTTACTGGACTTTTTCTAGCCGTTTTAGGTTCGAAAATTTGAAATTCAAAATGTTTATTTTGAATAAAACATTTCTTTTAAATGTAGAAAATGTTTTGTAAGTTTATAAACATGTTTACAACATTTTATAAAAGTTTGAGGTTGAATAAAAATTTCCTTTGATCATAAAATCCATTAAGCATTTATTTATTCATACCTTTAAGTGATGTAATTGTTGAAATGAGAATTTACTACTAAATACTTGTTTACGTTTAATTTTACGTTGAACGTTTTTATATTTTGTGATTATCAAAACGTAAAGATGTGAAAAAATATTATTAATGTTTTTAGGCATTATATTTTATCAACAATCTCCCCCTTTTTGATGATTACAAAATTTAAACTCATTAAATGTAAAATTATTTTTAAACAAGTATTTAGTGAGTTTTATGTCATTTCTCCCCCTTTTTGTAGAATCAAAAAGGCATCGTCGAGGATTGCTAGTAAAATCGACGGAATAAATGCTCCCCCTTGATGTGTGCTCCCCCTCGTTCGAGGGCACCAAGGAATCGAGCTATGGTTTCTTGGCTACAAAATGGGTTAGAACAATACAAATATTTCTAACATGTAGCAAGGAAGAAAAATATGACATACAACCAACAATGATCATTCATTAAAATTAAAGTAGTGTGTAAAACACACTCATGCATACATAAGGAAAATAACATGCTAACATACATGAAATTAAAAGTACAAAAGTCCTATAACTAGTAAAGCTCCATAGGACTTGCATGCAAAATGGTAGAGGATCAATTATTTGAGAGACTAAACATAGAGCATGTTTAGTTTGGGGATGATGGTGGAGGTGGTGTGATGATGATTGGTGGTTGTGAGAGCATGTGTTCAATATATGAAAACATATAGTGAAGTTCATCACTTAACCCAAAAATGAGGGTTCGGTTGTGGATACAACAAAGGCATGAGTTGCCATGTGCTTCAAGGAAATTCCAAGGGATAGGATGTGCAATGATAGGCGGTGAAGGTGATGGAGCATCAAATTGGACATCAAGAGGGGTATTTGGGGAAAGAGTGATAGTGTTGTCCATGGATGCATTATCTTGAGTTAGAGGTGGTGGAGAAACTCTTGGAGGAGGAGATGTTGATGGGTTCAAGTAACCATTTGGTGAGGGTGATGTTGATGATGTTGGTGATTTTGATATGTAATCAATTGAAGATGAAGAAGTGTCTTTGGTTGATGGTGTTTTGGAGGGTGCATTAGGAGCACTAGGTGATGAATTTAGAAGTTTAGGTGATGGAGTTTTTGTGTCATCTTGGGTTAAATCCACAAACAATTGTTTTGGTGGAATGATGTTGATTTTTGGTCTCTTGGAGACCTTGGAAATGGAAGCTCTAGTGGAGGCCATGAATGTGTATGGTTGTTGATGATGAGTGAAGGAGATGGTGAATTGGTGTTATGCATTTGGAGGGAATTTATGGGAAGAGATTTGTTTGAAAATGGAATGAATTTGGATAAGTTTAGGGAATTCCAAATGTTGTTCAAGCATTCTGGGTAAAGATAGCTGATACTAGGTAAAAGAAGGCAAAAAGCAGTGAAAAATATTGTTTTACCCGTGAAGGGCTAAGGGCGGTCCCCTTAAAATTAAGGGGGCCGACCCTTATGAATTAAGGGGGCCGCCCACTGGTGGTTCCATTTTTCATAGAAAAACGAATTTTTCTCGGAATTTTTGTGAGGGTATTTTTGTTTTGGTGGTTTATTTGCAGCAAGCCCTATAGAGTTTTATAAACATATAATAAACACATTAAATCATGAAACCAAAAGGCATAACTAGTTGATTTAATAAAACAACCAAAGGTTTAAGGCATCATAGCAAATAAGTACCTAAAAGATAACCAACATATAAGTCTTTCCGAATATATCGGATGATCACCTCCACTCCTATGTCTTCATTTCTTCTTCTTGCTAAACACTCCTTTTAGTGACTTTCCAAATGACTTGAAACCTCCGCGCATCGCTCACTTCACTCCTATCTCTTCCTTCTACTTACTTTAGTTAACTCTCCTTATGCATTTGTTGCGTTTGGTTGAGCAAGGTGGTTTGTCGTTCAAAGAGAGTTTCATTGATTTGTTCGGAAGCAGAAGGCATATGGTAGTTTTGGTAGTTGAGTGGATTAAGGGAGTTAAGATAAGTCGGTTGGGATGGCAAGTACTTGCTCGAGAGTTTTGACATCGTTAATCATCATCATCATATTGATGAGATGTCGTGCCTGGATGATGATGAGAGGACAAAAGTGGAGATCAGATTGGGAAATGACGCGCCCTTGTGCCATGATAACTTCGTGGTCGTCGAGATTGTTTTGGACAAGAGGACGCATGGGACTCTCTCCAACAATTGGTTATTAGATGCCATTTTCAAGATGAGGATACGTTTCCTAGACGTGTCGATAAAGGGACGAGTAAGAAACATTGCCATATGGAAGATTTGCGGTTGGAGTATCTCTAGCACATTGGATTCTTTTGACGAAGAAATAAGCAAGATTGTATTGTTCTTTGGCAACAACACAATACAACATGTGAGCAAGACAAGCAGGGAGACGGTCCTGATATCATCATTAGTCGAACACTCATTACTCTCGATGAGTTCTTCCCATTGCTTATGTCGGGGCTTAATTCTTTGGTGAGGAATTTGATTTTGGATTGAGAGAGACCGTTTGACTGTTGATGGTAACGGTGTCTACCACGCATGTTCAATTCAAAGAAGTCGTACGAGTGTCCTCGGGAGTAGGAAATTTCGGTTGCTATATGGTCCCTCGGTTTCTTGAGAATACTCAAGGGTGCAAGGTCATAGTTGTAAAAAAGGTCCTTGGACCATTGTATGGAATTTTTGAGGCTTTGATACGATCTTGAGCAGAGTGTAAATGAGTTTTATGAATTCGTGTTTGAATATAAAGAGATAACAAGATAGCCATATTCATTGGTTTATACCGTGACTTGACTATAGAAGTCTAGAATATATCTTTGAACAATGCGGTTGTTGATTTTTAAAAGAGAAATTTGAATGCGAATGGTTTCGTAAGGGCGACGCTCAAATGTTGTCTGATTTGTAGTAGCTTGATAACAACACGACCTTCGTTGAATGTTGCGGTTTTCAATAGGTTTGTGAATTGGGTAAGGGTAGGGGGAGTGCTGGGAATTTTGGCACTTTTTAGGATGTAGGATTTAGTGTGAGATATATCGGTGGTAGTGGCTTTCGTATTTTGTCACCTAACACAAGTTATCAAAACTATGATGTAAAACAAATATCTAATAAAGAAAATAAAAGTTTGACAAATATGGGACAAGGATTACTTGATCTATGAAGTAAAAACTTAAGAGTGATTCCTATGTTCCTTAATTTATTTTTTACTTTATCTAGGATGTCCGAAGAGTCAATATTAGTTTTATTAATTCATCATCAAAGGACAATTACCAAACACTCCTTATTAAGGCACATTTGTTCTAAGTTTGGTGAAATTTTGGTTACGTATATATTTTGTTGACAAGTATAATTTATTATTTTTGACTTTGGCAATGTTAAATAGTGTTTGTTTTGACTTAAAACATGTTTTATTATGTTAAACCAAAAGCCCCCCTTGATTTATATACTTTTTATATACTGTTTCATATATTAATTATATATTTATAAATTATATATTTTGAGGACTTATACAAGTGTTAGTTAAGTGTTATACGAGTGACTAATAACTTTAGTGATGGTCATTTCGACTTTAAAATTGTTCCTAAGAAACGAACCGAACACTCCTTTTTTTATAAAATATTACAGTGATGTTGAAAGAAATATATAATAAGTTTAGATAATCAAACACTTGATTATTTTTAACTGGTTGGTATTAATCGACAATCTGTAAGTTTTAGAAATGCATATATGAAAAGTTCGGTCCGTATGTTCTTAAGCATACATGTTCTTAAAAAAAAAAATTGAGACTCAATAAGGGTTTCTGATTCAATTCCTATCAAGGTTGCAGTATTCCTGACCAAATGAAATAAGTATGAAAACTAATGAAGAACACACAAGTTTGATAAGATCAAAATTGGATGTAATCAAATGATAAAATTATTCAAAAATTACAATAGATGTTGTTGATTGTCTTGTTAGTGAAAGCCCCTTGCGAATTTTGGTTAATTAGGCGAAGAGGAATGAAAAAAATGATGTGTTTGTCATAAAGATTCGTCTGTAAAGGGGTGTTTGTTTTTCTAGATAGGCGGTCCCCATAATTAATTAAGAGGGCCGCCCACTTTACACTGCTGGTCCCCTTAATTTTAAGGGGGCCGCCCCCTTAAGAAAAAAAATCTTCTTCAAACTTTGGCCAGTTTTATAAGAATGCGTTTTGGACATTTCTAATTTTAAAAAGTTTGTTTGACTATTTTCGTGAAAATGATCATATCAGTTGTCAATACATGAGGTGATTTGAGGTGAGACAAGAATGAATAGCGAAGAAGATATGAAATATTAAGGACTTAGTTGAGATTTAAACAAGTTTGATTCCGATAGACATAGATGATGGTGACCGGATTCGAGGCGATCGTCGAGGTCAAAGGGAGTTTGTGTACGCATGTCAAAACCATTGCAATATTGGGTTCGTTTTGTTCGCAATTTGACGATCTTTTCAGCGAAATTTTTTTCCGAATGAATCAATAGATATGCGCTCTGTAATTGACGAATAAAGTTTATTTTATTGAAAAGTCGTAAGTAGGTGAAAGTTGGTGTTGCGTTTTGAAAATTGAGTTTCAAAAAATATGAAAGAAAAACGTAAATAGGTTAAAGTTCAGGGTGCGTTTTGAAAATTCGGATTTTTAAATATATATATTAAACTTCAACATTTTTTTATAAAATCGTACGCATGTCAGAGGCGATGCAATATTGGGCTCGTTTTGTTCGCAATTTGACGATCTTTTCAATGACATTTTTTTTCCGAATGAATCGGTAGATATGCGCTCAATTTTTGACGAATAAAGTTTGTTATATAAAAAAGTCGTAAATAGGTTAAAGTTCAAGGTGCGTTTTGAAAATATATAAAAAAAGAATTCCTCGATATGCGTGCGTAAAAGAATATTTTATTCCAACTTACTGTTTATACTTCCTGCTCTTTTATATATATTTATAATTATCAATATTATTATACTTAAAAAAATACGAATAAATATAAACATCTGGTAACGACTTGTGTCCTACCCCAGAAGAAAACAAACGAGTCACTCTGAAAGCATTAACTACGATGGCTAATGTTATACATACCCCTCTAAAACACCGGTTATACCCCTCGATGTTTTTTGATTTTTTTTCATCTTTTTTTAATTTTTTCTTTTTTTTTATAATTTTTTATATATTATAAAACTGTGACACGGAAAATACGAAACGAAAAATATCAAGTTTAACAGGTCAAAAGTATGAAACTGTCAAAAAATACGAAACATGACATGATATAAAACTGTGTTGTACTGTAAAAAAAGAATGTACAAAAAGAATTTTTGATACCTTTTAGTACTTTTCAGTGGGTCAGGGGATACCAATAGTAGCACCCAACTACAATATACACCTTGCAAAAATAATAAATATAAAGATGTTTGTGTTGATATTCCAACGACAGTGAAGAGCATATTTCAATGAAAAGAAAGTGGTTACTGATGATAGTAAAATCATTATCAGTGCTAGTTTTAGAGTTAAGCTAGTAAAGCCAAGACTTTAGGCTTCTGATATTTTTAGGCCTCCAATTCTTAAAAGTCTGTGCTCATATAGAGTTGGTCACGCCATTTGTTCAGTCATCGTCTCTAGCGTCACGATTTTGAAAAGTCGTGATTTTCAAAACTAGTAAATAATTGGGAATTTTGAGTCACTCAGTATCAGAGCTGCAATTCGTAAAAAATCAAATACTAGTGTTCAAAGTGGATGAGAACCTATCGTTTCTTCAATGGCCTCCAAATTTTGAAAGGCATTGACTTTGTTAAGACTTAAGACTAACACAATTATTTTAAAATTTTGGATGTTTATTTATCTCTAAATCTCACCTAAATAAAAAGGCTACGTTTTTGCATGATTGAAACAAAGACAAAGTCAAGGGGGGCGCCCTCTGTTGGCTTTCATATTTTACAGAAAAACGATTTTTCTTATAATTTTTTTTGTGAGAGTATTTCTGTTTTGGTGGTTTATTTGCAGCAAGCCCTATTGAGTTGTATGAGCACATTTAATCATATAGCATGTAATAAACATATCAATTCATGACCAAAGTAGCATAAGTAGTAGATTAAATAAAACAACTAAAGGTTTAAGTCATCATAGCAAACAAGTACTTAAGATAACTAACACATAAGTCTTTCCGAATACATCGAATAATCACCACACACGTTGTTAAGAATATACACATAATCAAGTTAAAAATTGTCCTAAACTACATTTAGACATCTAGCTTACTTCACTCCTATTTCTTCACTTCTTCTTCTTGCTAAACACTCCTTTTAGTGCCTTTCCAAATGACTTGAACCCTCCGCGCACTCTTATACATTATTGCGTTGGTTGAGCAAGGTGTTTGTCGTTCACAGCGAGTTCATCATTTTTTTTTTTTTTTTAATGTTTTTTTTTAGGGGGTTTTTTTTTTTTTTTTCCCGAAAAAAAAAAAGCAAGGTGGTTTGTCGTTCAAAGAGAGTTTCATCGGTTTGTTCGGAAGCGGAAGGCATATGGTAGTTTTGGTAGTTGAGTGGATTGAGGGAGTTAAGATAAGTGGTAGGAGATGGAGTACTTGCTCGAGAAGTTTTGACATCGTCATCATCATCATCATCATCATGTTGATGAGATGACGTGCCTTGATGATGAGAGGACGAAGAGGAGACGGAATGACGCGCCTTGCCACGATCACTTCGAGGTCGTCGAGTTTGTTTTAGGACAAGAGGACGCATGACTCTCTCAACAATGTTATAGATGCCATTATCAAGATGAGGATACGTTTCCATGACGTATCGATAGAAACATGCCATACGGAAGATTTGCGGTTGGAGTATCTCTAGCACATTAGATTCTTTTGATGAAGAAATAAGCAAGATTGTATTGTTCCTCGGCAACAACACAATACAACATGTGAGCAAGACAAGCGGGGAGACGGTCCCGATGTCCTCCTAGTCCGAACACATTCTCTCGAATGAGTTCTTCCCATTGCTTCATGTCGGGGCTTAATTCTTTGGTGAGAATTTGATTTGGATTGAGAGAGACCGTTTGACTTTTGATGGTACGGTCTACCACGACACGTTCCAATTCAAGAAGTCGACGAATGTCGTCGGGAGTAGGAAGTTCGGTGCAATATGGTCCCTCGGTTTCTTGAGAATACTCAAGGGATGCAAGGTCCCATTCGTTTGTAAAAACGGCTTGACCATTGTATGGAATTTTGAGGATTTGACCGAATTGAGCGAGAGTAAGAGTTATGAATTCGTGTTGAATCATAAAAGAGATAACAAGATAGCCATATTCATCGGTTTGTACCGTGACTTGACTATAGAAGTCTAGAATGAATCTTGGAACAATCGGTTCGTTGATTTGAAAGAGACAATTGAAACGAATGTTAGTAAAAAGACGCTCGATGTTGTTGGATTTGTAGTAGGCTTGATCAACAACACGACCTTCGTGAATGTTGCGGTTTTCAATAGGTTTGTAGAATTGGGCAATGGTAGGGGAGATGCCGGGAATTTTGGATACTTTTGGTATGTAGGATTTAGTGAGAGATATATCGGTTGTAGTAGCTTTCGGCATTTTGTCACCTAAACAAGTTATCAACAACATAAAATGTTATATATAAAAAAATATAATAAGGAAAATAAAGTTTTGAAAAGTGACAAATGTGGGACAAGGATTACTTCGACTTTAAAAGTAAAAACCTAAGAAGTGATCCATATGTTCCTTAATTTATTTTTGACTTAATCTAGGATGTCGAAGAATATATATTAGTTATATATTTCAACATCAAGACAATAACCCAAACACTCCCTTATCAATACAAAATTTGTCTAAGCTTGTCGAAAATTATGTATTAAGTGTATATTTTGTTTGACAAGTATAAGTTTATTATTCTTGACTTGACAAAGGTTAAATAGTGTTTGTTTTGACTAAAAACCATGTTTTAAAGCATTAAACCAAACGCCCCTTTATTTTATGCCATTTATAAGATATATCAAGATATATATGAATTATATATCTTGATGACTTATACAAGTTTGTTAAGTGTTTATACACGTGACAAAACTATAGTGATGGTCATTTTGACTCTAAAAATTGTTCCTAAGAAACGAACCAAACACTCCTTTATCTTTATAGAATTTTACTCATTGATTTAAAAGATGTATATATGTATGTTTGAATAATCAATACTTGATTATTTTTATCATGTTTAGGCATTTATCAACAATGTGTAAGTTTAAGAATGCCTATGTGCAAAAATTCGGCTATACATGTTTCGAAAATTTTGACTCAATAAGTATTTTGATTCAATCCTATCAAGGTTGTAGTGTTCTTATGACTATGGGAATCATTATAGTTATGGAAATCCTAGACCAAAATAAAAAGTATGAAAATAATGAAGAACACCCAATTTTGATTGTGAGCAAAATTGAATGAAATCAAATGAAAAGAATGATGGAAAACTTACAATAGATGTTGTTGATTGATTTGTTAGTGATTACCCCTTGCGAATTTTGGTTAATTTGATGATTTGAAGTTTTGATTTTGATGGTTATGGTGTTGGGTTTTCGTCACAGTGAGTGGGAGAGGAGAAGAAGAGTGAATGATGTGTTTGGCATAAAAATTCGTCTGAAAGGGGGTGTTTGTTTTCTCAGATAGGCGGTCCCCTTAATTAATTAAGGGGGCCGCCCATTTTACACGGCCGGTCCCCTTAATTTTAAGGGGGCCGCCCTCTGATGACAGAAAAGGGTGTGTTTGTTTTTCCAGAGGGCGGTCCCCTTAATTAATTAAGGGGGCCACCCTTTTTACACGGTCGGTCCCCTTAAAATTAAGGGGGCTGCCACCTGAAAAAAAAAATTCTTCGATTTTTGGCTGGTACAAATATTAAAATATGTTGGGTTATACTAGTAATATTATTATATATAGTCTAGTTGTCGATAAAATGGAGACGAGAAAGAAAATACTTGACACTTTTTAATTAACTTTTTAAAAAGAATTTTGGATTATTTCGGACGAGATAATCAAGACGTCAATTAGAGATGAGATTTCATGCAAGAGGGAAGAATTAATAAAAAATTAATTGATTTGATTTGAGGTGAGACGAGAATGGATAGACGATAATGAAATAATAAGACGTAATTAAAAATTTCAACAAGTTGATTCCGATAGACGTAGATGATGGTTTTGATAAACGGATCCCCCAAAAAAAAAAGGGCCCGATCGTCGAGTCGAAGGGAGTTTGTTTCAATCCATATGCATCTTATGATCTTCCGCGCGACTAATCCAACGCTAAGTTAAGTTGTTAACCACTAGCTTGCTCTTCTTCATCTACGTGAGTTTGCTACGTGGTCATAGAAGATTTCCATTTTGTAGACGTATGACTATAATCTATGCAAATGAATAGTTCATAATGAACTAATCTCTTCAAAGCTAGAAAACCAACAAATAGTATTTCTAGAGACTACACTATTTTTTAAGAACTAATTATATTACATCATCATAGTAACACATAGACATTTACTTATAATCTATATTCTACGAATATGAAAAGTGAGACGTACCTTAGTCTTTAGAATTATCTTCATTAATGTCTTCATGATGTAAATGATAAAGGTTCATGGGAACCTTATCATGAATTCTTTAGTCCGGAGACGAAGAATGTTTGTAGAGAACACACCACTTCAAAGGTTGTGATGGCTTAGCCATTTGGTCCCCAACGTTTCATGTATCCGAAGTTATTGTTTCCACATATGTTTTGCATTTGGTTTTGACATATACATGGTGAACAACGTCCACATTGAGTGAAGCTAAGTGGATGTGAATGATTCCTTATTATGTGATTAGGATAGTTTTGTCTACCTTGGTCTCTCCTAGGTTGAGGTGTTCTAGACCGAGGACGAGGACTATTGGTAATTCTTAGAGGTCGAGTTTTAGACCTCATCATGGGTTTAGTAAATCCGACTTCGGGTTTTAAGGAGGGTTTATAAAAATGTTTTACCTCATCATCACTTGCAATAGGAATTCTAGTCTTGTTTGTAAGTATAAATTTTGGTTTTGAATTTGATTCTATCAATTTTTATTTCAACTCGACCTCTTGGGCTTTTACAACCTTTACTTGTTTGGTTTCACTAGATGACCCTTTGGTAAAATTAAAACCTAACCCGGATTTATCTTTGAAAGTTTTTTGAGAATTTATTATTTTCTTAAGTGAGTGACTACTATCATTAAATTGATTTAGCCTATATATTTCTTTT
>BQNB010137026.1:0-17914 GCA_026074375.1 Tanacetum coccineum
GGAATCACATCTTAGAGGGATATGCGTCACTTCTTAATTAAAAAATCACCTTTATTTTTAAATTGAAATATCTTTTTATATATTTATTTTTTTATGATCTAATTTTACCATATTTTCTAAAATTTGTGCTCTTTAATTCAATATCCATTTTAATATATTTGTATTAATTTTTAGTTTTTTCATTTTTAATGCCACTAAAACCATTGGTTTGCGTGAGTACTATTCTATATAAAAAGAAACCCAGTTCCAAAAATTATTGACTAGAGATGATGTCCCCAAGTTTATGAAAATTGACCATTTTAGTGGGTCAAGAAGACAGGCCGTGTACGCCTTATGCATGACATATTGTTGACTTACTCGTTCTACAATTTCGATCTTGGTTACTGTCAGGTAATTGCTAATGGCTCTAATATTAGTCTTGTTATATTGATTAATGTATTTTAGATTGTACATTCTTTACTAGTATTCTTGACCCGTTGGTTCTTACCTGATGTTTATGATTAGGATTTAAATGTGTTTCTAATAGATATAATATACTTTTCACAGGGCATGAGTGATCTCCTATCCCCAATATTATTCATAATGCAAGATGAATCAGAAGCATTTTGGTGTTTCATTTCTCTATTGGAACGGTTGGGACCAAATTTCAACCGAAGGTCATCTCTCTATCAGAATGGCATGCACTCTTAACTTTTTGCTCTATCGAAGGTCATCTCTCTATCTCCCTGACTTGAGTTTCATTTCAAACAGGTCAAGTTAAAAGTTAGCTGGCATCAGAAACTAGTCAAATGTGACTCAGTTGTTAAAACTTAAAAGTGGCCCACCCAAACTTTATTATTAATGCACAGAAATATCTAATTCTGTTTCATTTCAAGATTTATTTCATTATTGCAATAACACAGTTTCTGTTATTCTAAGTAACATGTGAGTTTTCATAAACGATTTTAAAAATTGATTAAGAATTTATGGGTGTGGTTAACCAAACCTGACACGGCCTGTCTTGACCCACCAATTTTTTTATGATCTAATTTCACCATATTTGCATGCGTCAGCTCACGTGCGTTGTTGTTTCTAGCATCTGCAACACTATCGTATTCTGAAATAATCTTCTCTAGCTTCTCACGAATTTCCACAAGCTGTTTTTTCATCTCAACCAACTTTTCCTTTGATGATTTTACATATTCTTCTAGGGTCATAATCTGGTGTGACAATGATTCATTTCCAACTTTGATCTTTTGAACCATGTCTAGCTTTTTCTGGGCTTACGAGAATCTAGATCCTAAGTTTTCAAATTCATTGAAATCCTCTTGAAACTTTGTTATTTGATCTTCTGTGGTTTAATCTCATCTATTGATTTTAAATCAATGGCCAAAATTACTTCTTATTCTTTTTATGAAAAAAAATCTTTTTATTTTAACTCTCATCTCTCTCTCTCTCTCTCTCTCTCTCTCTCTATATATATATATATATATATATATATATATATATAGGAATGAGATCGTGAGAAAACCTAATCTCGGTGGAAAACTCAGAAAACTCAAACAGATGCCCTAAAAATACTAAACCGATGCCCTAACTGTGCGGATATGTATGTATATATATATATGTATGTATATATATATATATATATATGTATGTATATATATATATGTATGTATATATATATGTATGTATGTATATATATATAGGGGCGCGTTATATTGAGAACCCATTTTAGGTGCAGAACTTTACAGAACTCCTTTCAGCCAATCAAAATTTAGTAAATATTAAATGTTTTTATTTAATTGAAAAGGGTATATTAGTCAATCACATTTTTTACTTTCTATTTTTCTATTTTTTAAATAAAAAACATTTTTTAAATCCCTTATTTTTCGGAATTAAAAAAATAAATTTTTTTACACTTTTTTTCCAAGCATATATGTTTTAAATAATACAGTGCATATATGTAATTCTAAAAAACATATATGTTTTTTTTTTCAAATGTGATTTTACATATTTGTTTATAGTATACAATTTTATATATTTCAATGTGTTTTACTTAAGGTGTTAATTGCACATATGTTTCTAGTGTACATTATTTAAACTTCAAATTAAAAACCCAAAACATAAACGTTATACATATGACGTTTGAATTTATAACAAACCAATAACAAAATATCATATACAAAATTTGATATCAAATAAAAATACAAATAAAAAACAAAAGTATTATCAAATTCATTATAACATGTGTGCACGCCTTCTGAAAACATATATGCACGCCTTCTGAGAACATATGTGCACGACTTCTGAAAACATATATGCACCCCTTCTAAGAACATATGTCCGTTGATCATCTTCATCACACACCATCTTTCTAAGAGACATCCCGCTGAAACAAATATATAAAACACAAAAGGAACTGAGTTAAGATCAACATAGACCCATTATTTGTCTGGATCAATGGAATCAATCATGCCATCATTTTCATCAAAAAAAAAAATCATTTTCCACCTCTTTTTTAAAATAAAATATCTTACAAACGTAAATTCGTCACACGACAAAAAATCCACCATCGCGACGAGTATTTTTATTATCTTGATTTTATGAAATCATATATGATTCGTCACACGAATCATATATGATTTTCGCAATTCGTGACTGAAACAAAATTGAAAATTTTTTCGTTAGAATCACAAATCATATATGATTTCATGAAATCATATATGATTTCATGAAATCATATATGATTTGTGATTCTAACGAACTTTTATTCAATTTTGTTTCAGTCACGAATTGCGAAAATCATATATGATTCGTGTGACGAATCATATATGATTCGTATAACGAATCATATATGATTTATGAAATCATATAAAATCATATATGATTATATGATTTCATAAATCATATATGATTTCATAAAATCGTATATGACTTCATAAAATCATAAAATAAAGTTCGTCGAAAGTACATAGTGTCGCCCCTCTATAGAAAGATAATTTAATTCTCGTCGCGATGATATGTTTTGTTTTGCGTAACGATTAACGGTGTGTGAGATATTTAATTTTTAAAAAAGAGGTGGAAATTGAGTTTTTTTATTTTTATAAAAAAATGAGTGATTATGATTGGTTCATTGGGTCTATGACAAATGTTGGGTCTATATTGAACTTTTGGCAAAAGGAACTAGTTATGTCAAATTATAACATCTTATAGATAGATAACTTTTAGCTATGAGAAAAATTAGAGGAAGGGGTATCTTATATCTGACATGATTTTAGGGTTACATGATTATGGGTTTGAGCTGGACACGCATTGGATACAATATTTTCAAATTAAATGGGTCGAATGTTTTCTTTCTTTAGATTTATGGGTTGCGTTGGGAATTAAAGGTTGGGCCGAGTCTTACTAGATGATGGGCTATGATTTGAGATAGCAAAATGGTGATGTTCTGGGTATTTGTTGGAACCGAATGTTGGATATAAATAGTGTATTTTTGGCTTATTTATAATTATGCTAATTTGGCATTTTAAGTGGTTAATATAGTTATTTTTTTTAACGGGGCTGAATACGAAAGTGACTAAAAAAATTTTTTGAAGTACGAGGACGGGATTAATTTTTTTAACAGAATCTTGGAGCTTAAAAGTTTTAAATGGCTAGATTTTGGTAGTAATTTTTTAAGTGACTCGGTGTCGATTGGGTATCACTTATTTGAGATGAAGTTGGATTCACAAAGGCGTGTTCTTATTAATCTTGGAAGTCGGGTTGGTTAGATGGCTTGATTTCAATGATATCTTGCTAGGCTTTAAAAACTTTGGATGAACACTTAGATTATCTAGTTACCAGCAGTCGGGGTGGATGGTTGATGACCTGGCTAACTATCACTTAAAGGAGTTACGTTGTAGTACTCAGTATCACACGATGTATACGTTGTAGATAATGGCAAGAGGTGATGAAAGTCTCATACTTTTAAGGGGGGTATTGAGTACTTAGAGATTTGCTTGGAGCACAAATTCTCTACACCATTTTTCCAACAATAGTGCAATCTTAAGTCACAAGAACGGGGAATTCTACTTCAATTTCAAGTTTGGTATATCAGGTTTACTCTATCAGTGGTCACTTCATATAGCCTACAAAGGAGTCGGTAAAGATAGTCAGAGAGAGTTTATGAGTAGAGATTTGGTTAGCAGTTGATTCGTACGGGATAGATGTGAACTAATTTATTCTTTCACTAAATTTCAAGTTTTATGTGTGTACAATGTTTTGTGATTCTGATAGGTTCAAAAACAGCACGGGGAAGGAGACATACATCTGAAACGCACAACGAGTAACACGTGACGAACTTCATGCCTTTACAATCATATACATTAATGTTCTTAATTTAGGTCATTTGGGATAAATAAGTCTTAAACGCCAGAGAAATTCGTGTTTTAAACTACTACGCACTTATTGGTGTTACTATTCCAACTACCATCGGGGGACAAGCAGATGTAAGAAACAGTTTCTGATGATAAAAGAGGTACACAATAGTATGATGATTCCTCTAGATAATCATATCTTGCAAGAAGAAATGTGTACATCCGAGACTTAGTTGACTTTGGTGTTATCATTTCGGCTACTTAGAGGGTTTAATTGTCTACATATGGGACTTAGCTAACCTTGGGTGTTACAAAAATATCATCATTATCCTGAAGGAAGGAATGCGCATGTCTGGGACGTAATTGACTTTGATGCTATGATTTCGACTTCATAAATGGGATAGAGTATGTACTTTTGGTTTTTAGGCTTCATACAATGAGACTGGTCGCATCTCTTCATCTACATGGGGGAAAAGATACCTTAATACTGTTGGTATGCATTACTTGAGCTTCTAGTAGGAAGAAATGTGAGAAGAATTATTCAAGCGTGAGAAGATATGTTGCTAATCCACTTAATGTTTCCCAAAACAATTAATCACTAAGCTTATTATCAAAGGAGCAATATTTGATGTGGTTTGCTACTAATTTCGTTGTGCCTTTAATTCTTCTAAGCTTGAAAGAAAGCTTTGAAACTGCTCAGGAGAGGATTGCTTGTTTGGGTGGAAGCTATTAAAGCTTCAAAATGAAATATACATGACATGAATTAGGGGGAAGCTAATTCAGAAGCTTCTCCTTAACCAGAAGTTTATAGGTTACTTAGTTCGTGCCTATTATAGTATTTCTCCTACAAGGTTCTATAAAGATGATTCATGGTAGAGTGCAGTCTTGAAGTCAAATGAAAAGCAGATTCTAGAAAACTTCAACATGACCAGAGTGCCAGGAAAAGGAAGTTTTCAGGGAACAACCACGCCAAGCTAATCAGAAAACTTCGATATGACAAGAAGTGTCATGACGTAAATATTGCAGCACTTCAAGTAGATCAAAGGCCAATTAAAGACATCATCAAAGTATGTGTCACATTACTGCCAAAAAGCACCACTTCGTGGAAGCTCTTGTTCTTAATCATTATGTACTTGTTAGGAAAATATTATAAGTAATTCCGTATATCGTCCCATGGGGGAAGATTGTTAGGATTTCATTTTATGTGACGACATGACAGAATTACCATAGTTTATCATACCACCATACGTAGGGACTATAATAGGCATTTTAGTAAACTTATGTATAGATGGTGGTATGAATACCCCTCTATTGCTTCTATGGAGGGGTGAGACTTTTGTAATACTTTATTTTTCATTCTATTTTACACACATTTGTTTCTCCCTCTACTTTCTCTCTTTAAACATGACTACCATATGGTTTAAGTTACCAAGACCACCGGATCAACGATTCTTTTATACTTAACACAAACTATTTGGTGGGTGACATTATACCAAAAGGGATGGCGTACCAACAAAAGAATAATTTTTTTCTGACCTCAAACACTACTTTTGGGAAGAACCCTATATTTTTAAGGGGGAATTACATATATATCCCTAATTTGCAGAGAAATTACATATATATCCAAACTAACTTAATTTTTACATATATATCCCTCATTTTGTTTCAAAATTATGTATATATCCCTCTTTTTTTTAAATTCTCGAAAATTTCTTAAAAAAAATTCACAATATTGTGTATGTTGGTGCATAAAAAAGTTATGAAAGAAGTTTTCCTAAAAGTGGATAGTTGTGCCGAAAAATATTATGAAAAAAAAACGTTTGTGCATTAAATCTTTTTTTTGTGCATCAAAAAAATCGTTTTTGTACCCAACTTCTTTTGACTTTTTACATCAAAATTTTATTGCACATCATACTATAACAAGTTAAAAATTTTAGGCATTAATAAATTTTTGTACATCATAATTTCGTTTTGTGTGCATTAAAAAATATAAAAACTCAAAATTAGAAAAACTTCTTTACAAAAATTTTATTGATTCACAAAATTTTATACTTGTTATATACTAGATGCGACAATAAAATTTCGATGAAAAATAAAATAAAAGTTTGGGTACGAAATCGTTATTTTTATGATAAATAAAACGATTTAATGCACAAACATTTTTTTAACAATTTGTTTTGGCAAAACTATTCACTTTTAGAAAAACTTCCTTTACAACTTTTTTATGCATTAACATACACGATCTTGTGGAATTTTTTCAAAAATTTTCACGAATATTTTTAAAAAGAGGGATATATATGTAATTTTGAAGCAAAAGATGGACATATATGTAATTTTTATGTTTATTTGGATATTCGTAGGTCAATTTCTTTGCAAAATAAGGATATATATGTAATTCTCCCTATTTTTAAATTATATTCTGATGGTATGATCAGACGCTGTGTGTCTGGACCAGACTGACCGAACCATTTTAGATCAATGTCACCGCGGACCAACTGTTAGACATTATGGATCAAACGTAACCACTAAAAAGGTCCTAGATTTAGGTTTTTACTGGCCAACAATCATAAAAGAAGCTCATACTCTAGTTCGACTTTGCGAAGCATGCCAAAAGACGAGAAATATTTCAAAACGTGATGACATGCCCTTAACCAATATTCAAGTATGTGAAATTTTTGATATATGGGGTGTCAACTTTATGGGACCGTTTCCAAAATCACATTAGTTTGAATACATTCTTGTCGTTGTTCGACTACGTATTCTAATTGCGCGAAGCTCAACGCTTTACCAACCAATGATGCCGAGTTGTTATTATTTTTATAAAGAAACTATTTGCCATTCGGAATGCCCAAAGCTCTATAAGCGATCGAGGGACTCACTTATGTAACAAGATTAATGGATAAAGGACTATGAAGAGATTGGAGTTAGTCACCGTTTCTTACTACAATATACCACCTCAAACAAGTGGTCAAGTGAAAAACACAAAACAGAGCCCTCAGAGAATTTTTGAAAAGCCTGTTAAAGGACAATCTGCTATTTGGTCAAAGAAATATGGGACGCTCCTGTGGGACTCTTCGTACTGCTTACAAAACACCAACTGGTACAACATCGTATAAAATCATATATGAAAAAAAACTGCCATTTACCATTTAAAATTGAACACCGAGCATATAGGGCACTTAAGAATTGTAATCCAGATTTCATCCCTGCTGGTGAAAAATGAATGTTTTAGTTACACGAATTAGACAAACTTAGACACCAAGCAATATGAACATTATGACATGTACTAAGGCTAAGATACAAAAAGTCTGGCAGTATATGAAAACTAAAAAATGAGTATAAGGAATGTAACATGGAAACAAGGTTTTGCTTTTTCACTCAAAGTATAAATTCAAACAGCCGAAACTCCGATCTCGTTGGCTAGGACCATAAGTAGTGAAACATCAATATCCATCCGGATATGTTGCACTATATGGAAAAGATGGAAAACATTTATTGTTAATGGCCATTGACTCAAACTATACCACGAAGAAGAAGATTATAATGACCAAAGGGAAGCAGTCACTCCCTTCTTTCCCAAAGAATGAACTTCAAAAGCAAGAGTCTAGCTAACGACTCTCTTAAAAATTAAGCGCTTCTCGAGAGGCAACCCGTGCTTTACTTAAGTGTGGAGGAGTCCCTCATCCATACAACTCCATTCGTAACCTTTATTTATTTTTCTAAAAAAATCCCCAAAAATATTTTCTTTTTGTGTGTTTTAACATATCTACTTACGGTAATTGATACAGCCTGTAATAAAGGTGTGTGTGTGACGATCAGACCTCCCCCCCCCCCCCCCCCCCCCCCCCCCACCCCTCCCCTCACCCTCTGTTTTGTTAGTGTGTTGGATGTGTTGTTTGTGTGTGTGTGTTTGTTTAATTTGTCTGTGTGTGTTATTGTGTGTGTTTGTGTGTGTGTGTGTTACCCGACGAGATTCAACAAACACTCCCCCACCCCCAGAACAGTCGTCAATACCACAGTACACCACAGATCTTCTCATCAAATCTCGCTACTCCCCACTTTCTACCCTCTCCAAAACTCCACATCTACATCTTGCTTTACCTCTGTATCTTCACTAACCATCCGCACACGAGACAATCACTCCCACCCTCGCTATGGTAAACTTAAGTGGTCGGAGGAGGATAGGGAGACGCCAATTAGGGCAAAATTAATCATATACCCTCCCATGTTTGCCCTTTATGTCAAGATTTTTTATAAAGATCTTCAATCATAATATATATGCTTTCAATTAAAAACTATGTTTCTTAGTCTAAGGCAAAGTCACCCGGATTGGCGATTATAAAACTAGCACAACCTAGTCCACTGATTGTGAGAATTTTAAGCCTTAAATATATTCAGGTACCCAACTTTGGTTACTATAGATAATTTGTGCCTTTGCTATTGGTTAAGGTCTTCTTGAATGCAATGGCAACTGTTCATCTATCGTTAACGGCTCTGTATTGGTAATTTTGTCGCTTTTTTGGAATAGTGGTATTGGTTGATACTTATATTTGAGTGAGTCGGTAATTTAGAAGCTTTAGAACTTGTGCTTGATCTTCATTTACTTGACCGAAGCCTGATTAATCATATGTTATTAATTCCGCAAGTTCCTGTGCTTGCAAGTTGTTGAAATACCTAAGTGAAGAAGTTAGAATAGAAAGAAGAAGTTTTATGCCCAAGCCTTAGTTATCATTAAAAAAAAGAAAAAATATATATAAAGGCTTAAGTTCCAGCACATGAAGATTTGTATATACTATCATCAGTGTTAAGTTCTACCCTTCGGTCATGTTTATGTGTAAGTTGCTAGCATTATGGTAGGTGTCTAGATTAATGTATGTGCAATTGAGTGGTCTTCACAAAATAAAATAAACCCTATCTGAGTGGCTCGAGTGAATTACAAATCAAACACATTCCCCTGTATAAGGTGCTTATGTTATATGTCTATGCCTGAAAAGTTAATGAATATGCAAACTCTTGCTAGAAATCTAAATTTTCTCCACGTCACGATAAATGATCTTATTTTCTCGCTTTGATTGCTTGAGGACAAGCAATAGCTAAGTGTAGAGGGATTTGATAACGCCTAAATTATACATTTTTTGGTGGTGTTATTTATACATATTTTATCATTTCTCGTGAACTTTCGATACTTAATAACATGAAATACTTGCAGGTTCACTTGAACACATCCCGAGCTCAAATTAAACAAAGATCAAGTACTTATACACTTCAGAAATCAAGATACAAGAAAAAGATAAAGTCTCAAGTTGAAAAGTGCAATTGTGCGTCACACTTACCCAATTGTGCTTCGCACTTCTCCTCAAAGTCAAAGAATTAAAGACCTAGTCAAAATAGTGCATTAACTCCATAAGTACGCCGCACAAATTTCTTTGTGTGACGCACTTCCCATCTGGCTACGAAAATTAAATGAAGTCATAAAATTATGGAGCATTAACACCCCATGTGCCCGCACTTATAAACATTGTTTACGCGCACTTTTCACCCTAAAATAAGCCTTAAATAGGAGACAAATTTTCACATTAAATCATCCATTTTTACGCATTTTCCTTATATTCTCACACACATCTCTCTCTTACCCTATATTATATCCTAATTCCTTTTCCAATACTTTCTAATCTAAACACCATACTTTTAATGTCTCAAGATCAAACAACCATTGGATACGAAGTTACTGAGAATTCACCAATCTTAGTTTATTAAATAATGATATTTTCCTTTTTGAATCAAGTTATGTTATGAACTACTTAGCCATGAGAGGCTAAATCTCTCATGACTACTCGGTGAAGTTATGATAATGAATAAGTGTTTGGTATGATTATGATCTCTTTAATCTCAAGCTTATGTTGCACCCCTATTATATCTTATCTTGTCGGTTTTGCTTATCAACTTAGATTATATAATCATATCGGTATAGGTCGAAAGACCCGTTATGATCTATGTGGTTTTAAAGATTTGTCTATGATCTTTATCGTCTGTGTCGAGAAATCCACTTTCGTAAATTGATAAACAAAATAAGTTTTGATATAATAAGTTATCTGGATCATTTGAGTGACACATCTGGTCTAGCCTACTAAGTATAAGTCTTGAGTTAATTAAGTTAATTTGTGAAAACATTTTCTGACGAGAAATCCTTTTTATAAGTTAAAGTTCCATCTTCGAGGTCTTAATCATTATCAATACTTATAAATTATTTTCAACTATCCGAGTAGTCATCTTTATTATCACTGGTAAAACAAAAGTTATTTTCAAAATTGTTAAAGTCTATTTTCTTTCTGATTATTCGAATACTACTCAAATCCCTGTGGACGACCTGGTCTTACCTAAAAAGATTATACTACATACGTGGGTTATACTTTTACCCGTGTGTTTCCCTATAATAAAATTGGTATTTTCAGTTATTATAAATTTAATGCTTTTGAAACACATCATGTGTCATGAATGCCTACAAGTTCTTGTGGTAAGCGCAATCGATAAGCTACAGGACCAACTCGCTTGACAATCTCGAACGGTCCTACGTATCTTGGTGAAAGCTTTACTTCTCTTGCCAAAACATAATACGCCTTTCCAGGGCGACACTTTGAGTAGTACTTTATCATCGACACTGGACTCTAACGGCTTTCGTCGATTGTCGGCATAGCTCTTCTGGTGATCTCGTGCAACCTTTAATCTTTCCTTGATTTGAACAATCTTGTTGGTGGTCTCCTGGATAATTTCCTGTCCAATTAGCTTGCTTTCTCCTACTTCTACCCAAGCTATGGGCGTTCGACATTTCCTCCTATACAATGCTTCAAATAGGGCACACTTCACTCCCAACACAGGCCCTCCTCTTTCCCCAAGCAGGTTCCCTCCCGCTCGAGTAGTAATGTTGTTTGTATTAAAATTCTACTAATGTAGACGAGTAACCCAGTTTTTCCACCTAAAATTAATTACACAGCCAAAGCATATCTTCTATGTTTTGAAAGGTACGCTCCACTGCCATCGGTTTAGGGATGGTAAATGGTACTCAGATCTAGTTGTTTTCCTAATGTTTTCTGTAGTGATTGCCAAAATCTTGATGTGAAATGACTGTCACGATTAGATATAATTGACACAGGCACACCGTGCCTTGCTACGATCTCGTTGATGTACAATCTTTCTAACTTTTATGTCTTGTAATCTTCAAGGACAGCTAAGAAATGTGCCGATTTGGTCAGTCGATCGACTATGACCCAAATCGCGTCATGTCCGCTACTGGTTCTCGGTAATTTCACTATGAAGTCCATAGTGATATTCTCCTATTTCCACTTGGATCTCTGGCTGTTGGGCAACCCGAGTTTCTGTTTTCTTGCTTTGACTTTAAGCAGTAAAACACAACTTACATACAAAGCGATATCCTTCTTCATTTTGGGCCACCAATATATGTCTCGTAAATCATAGTACATCTTGTCTACTCCAGGATGTATAGAATACTTTTGTGGCGTGGGCTTCATTCATGATCAAATTTCTCAAGTTGCCATAAGCTTCGTTTAACGAAATACAATCCGCCATCTTCTTTTCTTTCAAACTGTTTGTCTAATCCTCGTAACACTTCTGCTGGGGTGTTGACGTCCTTGGAGGCTTCGCTCTGAGCTTCCAGAATCTTAGCCTTAATGCTAGAGTGAGTTGTCATGCTCATAGCTCGAGCTCATCTCGGTTTCATCCACTCCTTCCTACTCCATGCATCAGCTACTACGTTCGCTTTACCTGGGTGGTAGCGAATCTCGCAGTCATAATCGATGAAAATTTTATATCTATCGTCTTTGACCATTATTTGATTCTTTTTGATGAAAATATATCTGAAGGCTTTTATGATCGTGCAGATAAACATTCATTTGTTCCGAATAAGTAGGTGTCTCCACAATTTGAGAGCAAATACCACTACGCACAAACTCCAAATTCATATGTGGTGTAAGTTTCTTCTCATGGATTTTGAGTTGTCTGGATGCGTATGCTATCACTTTGTTTCTCTGCATCAAAACGCAACCAAAACCTTGGTTCGATGCGTCACAATAAACTACGAAATCATTTGGTCCTTCAGGTAACGCCAAAATCGGGGCATCACACAACATGTCCTTTAAGGTCTGAAAAGCGTTCTCCTGCTCATCACCCCACTTGAACTTCTTGTCTTTTTGAGTCAACATGGTGAGAGGTTTCACGATCGTCGAGAAGTTTGCAATAAATCGTCTATAATATCCTGCCAATCCTAAGAATGAATGGATCTCGGTTGGGGTATTCAAGGGCTTTCAGTTCTTTACTGGTTTAATTTTGCTGGGATTCACATGAATACCTTCATTGTTCACTACATGTCCGAGAAAACAAACCTCTCATAGCCAAAATTCACATTTTCGAAATTTCCTGAACAATTTTCACTTTTTCAAGCAACTCCAGTAATCAATTTTTAGGTGAGCCTCATGTATCCACATTGGACTTGAATAAATTATGAATGTCGTCAATAATACAATGACCAAACTTTGTCATATACGGCCTACATACGTGGTTCATAAGGTCCATGAACACCGCGAGGGCGTTAGTTAGACCGAAAGGCATGACCGTGAATTCAAAATGTCCCTACCTCATTGCAGTTTTGGGAATATCTTCTTCGCGTACTCTCAACTGATGAAAGCCAGATCGAAGGTCTATTTTTGAAAAATACTGTAACCCTTGCAACTGATCGAACAAGTCATCGATCCTAGGAAGAGGGTAGCGGTTCTTGATAGTTAGCTTGTTCAGCTCTCGATATTCTATACACATGCGGAACGAACCATCCTTCTTTTCACGAACAACACCGGTGCTCCCTAGGGTGAAGAACTAGGTCGTATGAAACACTTGTCTTGGAGCTCTTTAAGTTGGTTGGACAGTTCTTGCATTTCCGTAGGTGCCAAACGATAAGGTGATTTTGCAATAGGCATAACTCTAGGAATAAGATCTATGTGAAACTCTATTTCGCGAGATAGGGGTAAACCCAATAAATCTTCCAAAAACACGCCAGGGAATTCACGTATAACAGGGATGTCTTTGAGTTTTGGCTCATTTACTTTCATGGTCTTCAACTGTTTCAGGTTCCCTTCGGGACGTTCTCCATGAACTTCCAAATTCTCTCTGTTGGATAACGGAATCTGGACGATTTTCTCATAGCAAACTATTTTAGCTCTAAGATTTGATAACCAATCCATTCCTACGATCACGTCGAAACTACCATGACCAAAAAGATTACAAATCGATATAAAGTATGACCTTCTAGTTCAAGTCTAAACCTATGAACAATCATATGGGTTACTACTTTAGCCGCTACTATTTCAATCTCATACCATCGTGTGATCTAACCTGATATAGGGAGCTTATGACACTAGGTTCATGTAATAAATGGCAAGAAGTTGGTAATATAAAGCTATAATCAACACCAAATCAAACCAAACTATAGCGAAATAACATTTTAGAGAAAATTACTCTCACACACGTCGGGTCTTGAGAGCCTTCAACAACACCTAGGGCAAAGGCTCTACCCTGTGCTCGATTCCTATTGTTCCCCGGATTGGGGTTTACTTTGATTGCTAGCATGGGGTTTGGGCGATTTCCTTCTACAGTAGTGGCTCGGTTCATCCTTGGGCAATTCCTCCTAAAGTGGTTAGGATCTCCACACTCAAAACAAGTTGGTCTTGGTCTTTCGTTAGTATCTCTACCTGTGCAGTATCGGGTAAAGTGGCCTACTTGGTTACATTGACCGCACACATGACAGTTACTAAAATGATGGAAGTTGCATTTTGCACACTTCGGATGTGGCCCAGCATACTGACGTTTCCCTTGTCCTTGCTCCTGAGTTGTCAGAGCAAAGTTCCTACCCGTTCTTTGTCTCTTATTCCGATCACCCCTTCTTTGATTTCGGTTCTGATCATTCTACCTCTTCTTGTTCCCAGTATTTTCCTTTTTCTTAAATATCCCGTCCTTGATACCATCAGTGGTCAAACGGTTGGCCATGCTCACAACACTCTGAATACTAGTGGGTTTTGATGAAGTAACATGTGCCTTGATCTCGGGAGCTAGACCTCAAATGTAGCGATTGACACATTGGTTCTCTGGGGTAACCATGTGTGGCACCAGCCTTGCCAACTCATGAAATCTAGCTGTATACCCATCAATATCTGACCCAACCATCTTATGATTCGAGAATTCTGTTTCTAGCTTTTGAATTTCATCATCAAGACAATATTCCTCCATCAGCAACTTCTTAAAATCTTCCCAAGGTTGGGCTATAGCAGCTGCCCGTCCTCGAGTTTGAACAAGGGTATTCCACCATGTTAAGGCACGGCCTTGTAGCATATTAGACGCGAATTCGACTTGGCTCTCTGCGGGGCACTTAGTTATTGGAGCACAAACTCAATGCATTCAAACCACTTTAGTATAACCAACTACACCTTCTGTTCGAAGAATTCCTTGTCACCAGAAAGCCCTGAAATGTTTTTGATAACTACAATCTTTGTGTGACCACTCTTTGATTTGCTTGGTTTCCTCCTTAAAAATAGGCTTGAACAAGTGAGTTGCCAATCGGCAAGTGCGTGGTTAAGTTGTCGAGCCACTTCATCTGCGATTTCGCTGAGAGGGTTGGTGTTGTTGGCAGTGTTGCTACGTGTGCTTCTTCCCGCCATAATTCTAAAAATTAGCATAAAAATTCATTTTATTAGAAACTTGACAAACCGTACCTTCAAATAGTTTATACATATTCAGAGAAATATAGTTAAAGAATGAACATGTTTAGAAATTTTCAACTCAGTTAAGGTTGAATATAGCACTTTTGAACGAAGTGTTTAAATGAATAATCAAACATATACAGATGTACTCTACCAATTTAAATCAACCATGTTTAATATTTAACCAAAATTTAGTGGTATACATATTTAGGTGACAAGCAAGTTTTTTTTATAAGGAGTATCTATATTTTATTTCACAAATTAATAATATTTAATAAATATAGTTCCAAATTTTCTAAAATATATATTAAATTGGTTGCCAAGAAAATAGATCAATAATTAATTATTTAGTTAAGCATTGTAAAAGTTTACCGTTTTGTTCGTTATATAAAAAAATTTAAGTGATCAAATAACATTTTACAAAAATCCTTCTAAAAGATAACGATAATAATATCAATCAAATTTTTGACACTTGATCTACACAACCGATCCAAATGGTCTATTATATCATAATAAAGAAGAACTAAAAAATCAGTAATCCTAAAGAGCATAAAATTGACCGTGCGGGTAGGCTACACTAGTACACCCTCATTGGTATAGCTGCCAACAACTAAACCTGAAAGGAATTTGATAGGGTAAGGACAAAACATCAAGCATTTATGCTTTCAGCCCTAGTCTCTCTATAGTCGCATTGCATTCACGTCGTTTGAGTATCCACATCCAAATATCCAAGCCTCGCTCACCCTATTGAATTTCTTCCAAAAGGTCTTAAGCCATGTAGCAACTTGAAGCATAATTTTACAACTCATCAAACAAGACCTTCATGAACTCAAGGTAAGAAATTCGGTAAAAGGCCAAATGTTTTTGAAAAATAGGCTCACTAGGGTCCGCTTAGAAACAAATCTTAAATCACGAACACGGAGTTTACGAACACCAAGAATGCCCTTTGTTTTTGCAACAGATCCGGGGGGGGGGGGGTTTGGCTTAGATAGTATAACGAGGTAAGGACAGAGACGTGACCAAATAAGGTCGACGTAGCTCTAATAGTGAAAGAACGAACGATCGACATGATCGTGTATACATATTCACCTGCTGCTCGCCACGAGCGCCTGACTCGTAATCATCGCCGATCCTCCTCAATGTATGATGCAGGGTAAAGATACAAAAAGTATTAAGTGTGGCATTTGTGTTATGAGCTTAAATACACATACCTTTTACCTTTAAAAACGAGCTGAAATAACCAAAAACGGACTTAAAATGCCAAAGATACGCTGTTTGCAAAATGTATTGTGCAGGAACCGATAACCCAAGAAAAGTACGAAAAACAAAGCCAAAACAACAAAACCGGACTCGGAATGGAAAAGCTGTAAAGGACAAAGCCAAAGCAAAGCCAAAGATCAGAAAAGTCAAAGTCAAAGTCAACTCAACAAATTAACAGTCAAAACCGGAGCCGTAATTGAAGAATACTATTGGTTGCAATCTCAACCCATCTGATGGGCCGGGAAAGCCCAATAGTATATTAATGAAGACTGTGAAGACCAAATGGGCCCTCAATCAATGACAACAGCCCATTTGTGTGCAATTGACAGAGACTATGAAGACTTTGAAGGCCCGATCCTAGCCCTTGAACAAGCCAATCTCAGCCATTGTACACACAAAACCCACCCAAACCTTATTGGGCCTTAAAAAGCCCAATAACAAAAGCCTAAACCCTATTGGGCCCAGACACACTCAATTGGGCCCAATACAAGCCCACAAACCTTATTGGGCCCAAATAAACCCAATTGGGCCCAATACACAAACCCAAGCCCAATACTGGCCCAAAACAACTTTTTATAAACCTTAGGGACTAAAATTGTCACTTTTAAAAATGGTTATATAAAAGAAAAATGGTTTAAACAATCAGAGGGACTGAAATTGCATTTTCCAAACTTCTATTCCTTTTAAAAAGGCCAAGGGCTGAAACTGCCAAACCACAATTCTTTCTTTAATTCTTTGTTTATAAAACACAAGGGCTGTTTATGCCTATTTTCAAACTTTTCTATAACTAAATAAGAAAAGAAACAAAAGAGTGACAAGAATGAAAAGTGGAGGGGTTCTTTTTGTGCATTTGAAACTTTTAAAAACCTGCCACCAATCCCGTTTCACCTCTCAACCCGTTTTCCCGCCAACCTCCTTGAACCCCCCACCATCACATGTAGCCACTCCATTCCTTTACCCACACACTCGTTTACCCAGTCCCAACCTAAACCCACAACCCACTAACCTGTTTCAAGGCCACGCTGGCAATCTCCCTCTCCCCAAGAAATATCAATGGCGGGATTGATGTTTAAAGAAGCACAAACTTCATCAATGGCTAGGATTTGTTGCTGAGCTTCACCTCACACAAGAAACACAAAGAGAAGAAGAGAAGGCTTATATAAATTGAAGAAAACCAAAGCCGAACCACACACTAGTTCTTTTTTTAGCTTTTCTTATTTAATTTTTAATTAACTTGTAATCTAAGTTTCCAGCTTACTTTTTAAGTGTAATGTTACTGTTTTGAAAGTTAAATTCAAGTTTTGAAGTTGATGTTAAATTTCTTGTGATTTTCAATACCATTCGTCTTTTAAATTCTTTGTTAATCCTGAGAAAATTGTAGTTACTTGTTTCTTTTTAACTATACTATCACTAACATCAATCTACCTTAATTATTTTTAAGTATAATCAAGCTAAAAAGTCATTCGGCTTATTTAAGGGGGTGTTTGGCTTAAAGGGCAAAATGGGTCATAATGGGTTTTGCATGGGTCAAGTGCACTCAGCCACTTTTGGCTGAGT
>BQNB010137027.1:0-17914 GCA_026074375.1 Tanacetum coccineum
TGAGTTCTGACCTTTGTTGTGTATTTTTATATATTTACATATATATATATGTTTATGTTTATTTACACATAAAAAAGGGGTGAGAACCCCCTTGGTCATCCCTCTATTTTAATTAATTACTTTCTAATTACTTAATATATGTAATTAACCATTTTAAATCCAAAATAATATCAAAATGACATTTTATACCCCCCAACTTATTTTATACAGAATATACTAAATATAATAACATGTATAAAACAGACCCCATAGTTTCAGAAATTACAAAATAAGTCCTTATACTTTTAAATAGCAAATCGGGTAACAATTAAATTCACAAAACCCTAAATAGATTTTTCCCAATCACAAAAATAATTATTATTCAATCATTGGCTTTAAATGTTCCTGGAAAAATTATCAAAACCCTAACCCTAATTTTATTCTTTCCTTTTTCCTTATTTTCGAAAATTGGCAAACCATGATAAATCTCCAATAATTATTCGAATCACTTCTAAATTTTTCCAACAATTCTTCTGAGTTATATGTGATATGAAAAACCTTAGAAAAATATAAAATCAATTTTACAAATAGCTTAAATGCCGATTTCATAATTAGCTAAAAATTAGGGTTTCGAACATGTTTTAATTTATAAAATCAATATAACATGCATGATAATTTTTCTTAAGCATAGAACGAATTAATATGCTGAAAATTGAGATACAAAAATACCTTTGATGATTCTTGATGATTAATGAATTTATAGAACCCGGTTGCTTAATTCGAACCCAAAATAATCACCACAATCGAACCAAGCACTCTACAATTTTCCCACTATTTTTCCCACAATCCTTGACCTTCAAAACACCCAATAAAAATCGTGCAAGCCTTGGAAAAATTCTGTGCCGCCTCTTTTAGATTTTAGGGTTTCGGGATTTTAGTTTTTTGGATTTTAACAAATGAAAAGTATAAAAGAAATATACTAGGTAATTTATGCCGAAATTTGGGCCTTTTAATTTGACTAAAATCAGATCTTATCATTTGCCAAATTTATTTTATAATTATCCTTATTTTATTTAATTTAATTTGCATTATATAAATACATTATTATTAATATTTTCGGCATAAATACATATATACAAATATTAATTATTTTTCTTACATAATATAAAGTATTTTAATCTTACATAATTTTCATAATTGTCATATGTTGTATTTTTATAATTTCTAACATTTAAATGAATTTTATTTAAGCTTTTATGAAATTTTCTTGCATTAGGGGTATTTTGGTAATTTTACACTTGTTGAGATTTTTAGGTTTTACAACTTCTTCCCCTCTAAAAAAAATTTTTACACAAGAAGCAGAAACAAGAGAAGAAACAGATGGCTTGCTGACAATGGATGATGGTATTGTCAATTGGGGAGAACATACTGAAGATGAAGAGACAAATCATGCACTCATGGCTATCAGTTCCAGTAGTGAGGTATCATTATGTTCTAAAACTTTCATTAATTCATATAATGAGCTTAAAACATTGTGTGATGAACAAATGAATCAGTTAGGTGATCAAGAAGTACAAATACTTGCTATAGTCAAGTTGATAAGAAACTAGAAGCTCAACTTGTATACTTTGTTCAAAACAGCAACTTTTCTCTAAATGAAAGCTTACATTTCAGCAAAGAATATATGAAAAAGATGAAATGTCTTAAAAAATAAAGTAGAATTGAATGAAAAGCTTTAAAAGAAAAGGAACAATTGCAGAAAACATTAGATTCATAGAAAGATTCTTCCAAGAATCTTTAGAGATTAATTAATTCTGGCATGAGTTCAAATAGTAAAGTTGGCTTAGGGTATTAAATACAATCAAACAATGAGGTTCTAATTATGATGGAGAGAAATTATTTTTCTAATTATTAATTGTTCAAAGAGATTCAGTTGGAAAACCTTTGTACAGTAGATTTATAAAAACTAATGATTTTAAAGGTGTTCCACATCCCTTAAGTGGAGATTATACTCCTACACCACAAGAAGAAATTGATGAGTCTTTATATGTTTATGGTAAAAAGGGACCTCAAGAGCCTGAACCCAATGTATCAGATAATAGATCCAGTGAATATTGCAACCCTGTCAATCTAATGACAGTTCAATGATTTATTGGAACTTCCTCTGAACATTCCTGTTGAAATCCAGAATCTAGATTTCAAGTGTACCTCCAGCATGTGTATTTGTCTACACCTATAAAACCAAATGAAAAGGTGTGTTTTATCCATAATCAAAAGAGGTGAACCTAGTTGTGTTTTCACAAAAAAACTCCTAGACAACCAATCAAAGATCAGCAACACGCTAAAGTTAATAAAGTAAGAATTAGAATGCTATGATAGGAAAGAGAACTTAGGGGAAATGTTAACTCTTTCACAAAGAAGAAATGTTTTGTTTATGGTAGTCTAAGTCATTTGATCAAAGATTGTGACTATTATGAAAAGAAAATGGAAAAGAGCAAAGTTTAAAAAACAAAGGGTTTATAATACTGTAAATAGGGTGGCAAAACCAGTATGGACTAATGCAAACAGGGTTAATCATGCTAATCAATTTGTTCCTAAACCAGTACAACTGAATGGTGGTAGGCCAAATGCTAATTCTGTCAGGCCTAATGTTAATACTGGTAGGGTAAATGTTAATTCTGTCAGGTCTAATGTTAATACTGGTAGGACAAATGTTAATCCTGTTAGGCCTACAGTTAATACTGGTAGTTCTAATGTTAATACTGTTAGTTCTAGACAGTCAGTACCTACCAAGACCATCAAAACAGTTTTAGTCCTAAAAGACCATAAATTTTGGGGGTGGGCATGTGAATCTATTTAATCAAAGAAGGTATTTTTCAAAATCACATTCATCTATAAGAAGACCTTTTACAAAAATTACAGCACAAATGTCCCATTCTCATGCTGTAAAGGAAAATTGGGGATCTACTGTTAAGGCCTCAGCAGGTTATAATTGGAGGAACTCTAAACCACTCCAATTGTGACAGTGGACCAACTTTTTTTAGAACTGTGAATGCTAAAGGTCCACAAGGCAGACCCAAGCCTGTAAAGGTCCTGTGGTCCCCATACGAGAAACTAATTTTCTCTTTTCATGTGCATGATCATCCACTGAAGAACCAATGGTAGATAGCGTATAGTTTGATAGTGGAATGCTCAGGGCACATGACAGGTAACAAGGATCAACTAAGGATTTTGAATAATTCAATGGGGAATTGTTTACCTTTGGAGGATACAAAGCTACATATCTGGTAATGAAAAATAAGAGTTGGTATTTAGATTTGATAGTGTGTCCTTTTGTTAAGAATTAGGCATTTTTAACCTTTTCCTCAATATCTCAAATATGTGATAAGCAGCACAGGGTTTTCTTTTTACTGAAACTAATGTCTTGTTGTGTCTTCTGACTTTAATGCTATGAAAATTAGATACTTCTAAAGGTCCCTAACATCACCATATGTACAGTTTGATAGAAGACACCTACTCCTGCAAAAAGTTTTGCTGTTTGATTGGCTAAAGCCACATCTGATGAATACTAAATTGTGGCACAGAAGGGATAAGTCGATATCAATTTAAAACCTAAACAAACTTGTGAAGGGAACCCTTGAAGAAGGTCTACCTTCCAAGGTTTTCAAAAAGACCATAACATTGTGTTGCCTGCCATAAAGTAAACAACACAGCCTCCTGCAAGGCCAAATTAGAAAGTATTAATCACTGAGCCAATACCACCATGCATAAGGATCTTTTTGTCCTACTTCTGTTAAAAAGCATTAATCATACAAGTTATGCCTTGTAATTACTGATGAATGTACCAGAATTTAGTTTGGGTAATCATTTTTGCCTCTAATGAGAAACTAGTGTCATTCTTCAGCAACTTCATTAGGCAGATTGAAAACCAGCTTAGTCATAGGGTTAAAATTCATTAGATCAAGATAATGGCACAGAATTAAGAATAAGAGATATGGGCATGAAAATTTTCTGGAAACAAGGAATAAAAACAAGAGTATAGTCAATGCCAAACTCCACAACATAATGTAGTGCTGAAGGTGGGGAGAATAACAGGACCCTAATGAGGTCAGCTAGAAACAATCCTAGCAGACTTACTCCTTACCAACTACTTTTTAGGCAGAATCATTAGTAACTGCTTGCATATTTCTAATAGGGTATGAGTGACTAAACCTCAAAACAAAACACCTTATGAGCTGTTTTGTTTGGCCCCAATCCAATTATCAGCTACATAGACCTTTGTTGGAGTCATGTTACAATTTTAGATACTCTTAGTGTGCTTGGCAGTTTAATGGAAATCTGATAAGGGATCTTATTGTTCCACCTCTAAAAATAAGCAAAGCCCATAGTGTTTATAATTTTGTAACCAAAAGAGTAGAAGTAAATCTGCATGCAATTTCTGAAGATAAATCCAATGTTAAAGGATAGGGAATAGATGGATTTTTGATAATGATTCTCTTACTGATTACAAATGAACTATACAATCCTGTATCTTTGGAAATCAAGATAACCCACATGCAGGTGCTTCGGAAGTAACTAACAGTGTAGGTACTTCACAAACTCCATATTCTAATGCTTCTGAGGAAAAAGATGAGGATGTAGAGCTTATTGTTGTGCCTTCAACTGTGAAGAATACTGAAGAAAAAGCTGAATCAAGGAAATCTTCTACAAATTCAAAGAAAGAGGAGATCTTGACAGAACCTCAACAAGAGAATAAGGCTTCTTCTACTGACACTTCAGAAGATAATCCTAAGATTCTAGCTTTTAGAAGAGAGTTGGAAGAAATTAATTTTAGGGAAAGTATCTGAAAACACCTCTACGGGTACTCCTTCAGTTAATACTGGTAGTGAGTCAGTTAATACTGGTAGTTTTGATCCTGATGATTCACCTATGCCAGAGCTCGAAATCTTTCACAAGTCTGAGACAGGAATTTTTAATGAGGCATCTTATGATGAAGAGGGCGTGATAACTGACTTCAACAGCCTACCAACAGAAATTGAAGTCAGTCCTACTCCTACTCTTAGGATTCACAATATTCACCCGAAAAGTCAAATCCTTGGTGATCCTAAGTCAGTTGTGCAAACTAGAAGCAAAGTGCAACAAAAATCAGGAGCTCATGCACTTTTTAGCTTTATTCAAAAGCAGCAAAGAAACAATCACAAAGATCAACATCATTGTTTATTTGCCTGTTTTCTATCTCAGGAGGAACCTAAAAAGATTTCTAAAGCTCTACAAGATAAACCAGATGGGTTCAAGGCACTCACGAGGATTGTTACAAGTTAAGCTACAACAAGTATGGGTTCTTGTAGATCTACCTCACGGAATAAAGGTGATTGGTACAAAATGGGTCTACAAAAATAAAAGAGATGAAAGAGGAGTGGTTTCAAAATAAGTTAAGATTGGTGGCCCAAGGGTACACCAGGAAGAAGGTATTGACTATGATGATGTTTTTGCTCCTTGATGGCAAGAAAAGAAGCTATCAGGTAATTTTAGCCCCTTGCCTCATTTATGAGGTTCATATTATACCAAATGGATGTAAAAAGTTCCTTTTCCTGTATATACCAGACACTATAGATGAAGATGTTTTTATGTCTAAACAACCACCTGGCTTTTGTGATCCTGAACACCCTATGAAGGTTTATAAGGGTCAAAGCTTTGTAAGGACTGCATCAAGCTCCAAGAGCTTGTATGCTACTCTATCAAAAGCTTTATATGGATTGCATCAAGCTCCTAGAGGGGCACAATTGACAAGACTTTATTCATCAAAAGGGACAAAAAGGATATCATGCTGGTTCAAGTGTATGTTGATGATATCATTTTTGGTTCTACCAACAAGTCTTGGTGTGATGAGTTTGAAGCCTTGATGAAAAGCAGATTTTAGATGAGTTCCATGGGTGAACTCACATTTTTCTTAGGACTACAAGTCAAACAGAACAAGGGAGGAATCTTCATATCTCAGGACAAGTATGTAGCTGAGATACTCAAGAAATTTGATCTTGTAAATGTGAAAGCTGCAATAACACCCATGGAGACCAAGGTGCCTCTGACAAAGGATGAGGAAGCTATTGATGTAGATGTACACTTGTACAGATCCATGATAGGTTCCCTCATGTACTTAACTGCCTCTAGACCTGATATAATGTATGCAGTATGTGTTTGTTCACATTTTTAGGTAACTCCAAAGACTTCTCATCTCAATGTTGTCAAGAGAATCTTCAAGTATCTTAAGGGCAAACCAAACTTAGGCTTATGGTATCCTAGGGAATCACCCTTTGACTTGGAAGCATTCTCTGATAGTGATTATGGTGGGTCCAACCTTGACAGGAAATCCACAACAGGTGGTTGTCAATTTCTTGGACAAAGACTTATCTCATGGCAATGTAAGAAACAGACAATAGTGGCTACTTCAACAACTGAAGCTGAATATGTAGCTGCTGCAAATTGCTGTGGACAAGTATTGTGGGTTCAAAATCAATTGCTGGACTATGGTTTCAATTTCATGAATACCAAAATCCACATTGATAATGAAAGCACAATCTGCATTGTGAAGAACCCAGTATATCATTCCAAGACAAAGCACATCGAGATACGTCACCACTTTATAAGAGATTGTTATGAGAAGAAGCTCATTAGTGTGGAGAAAATTCACACAGACTTAAATGTAGCTGACCTGTTGACCAAACCTTTTGATGGACCACGGTTTAATTACTTGGTGGTTAGCATTGGTATGATAAACCCATAGCTACATTTAAGGGGAGGCTTAGTTGTATAGTTTGTTTAATTCTGGTAGCTAAGTAGTCTTAATACTGTTAGTTAGTTTATATTAATACTGGTAGTTATGTCATATTAATACTGGTAGTTAAGTAGAGTTAATTCGGGTAGTTAGTTTTCATTAATTCTGTCTATACAATCTCTTGCAGCATGTTTTTCTTTGTTTTAGACTAATTTTTGCAGGCATAGCGTGGATGTGAAGATGAAAGGAAGGCGTGATAAGGTCTTTGTTTTTGTAAGTCTTCAGTAAATACTTAATTCTGGTTGAAAAAGAGTTAATTCAGGTTGTAACATAATTAATTCTGGTTGACCAAAGTTAAGTCTGGTAGTGTAAATTTTAATACTGGTAGGTTATTGTTAGTGCTGGTTGCGGGAAAATTGACTTTTCTGTTTAAACACTGTTTAAATGTTACCGTTACAGATTTTTACGGCGCTATTGTCGTTAACAGAGAGAACTAAAATATAGATAAAAGTGTATTTCTCTTTCATACTTATCTGTTTATTGCTATCTCCTTTTCGCAAAGTAAAAATCTTCTTTATTTTTATAAAGAATATAGTCAATTGTCTTGTTACCAGCATCTACAACTTCACTCGTATCTAAACCCAGTAAATTTTCAGTACACATCCATACCTTTTATTGCTACTGTCGAATCATGGCTCAATTAAAATACTGTGACAAACATAATCAAGTGGGGTTTTTGCGCAAGCCTGATGAAAGTGCAGGGTTTGCAGAGATAGTGGATTTTCTAAGAGGTTCCAACCTCAGGTATGCTTAACTAACTAATCCTACATCATAAGATTCCTAGTCAAACAGGTTTTGGCAGTACTACTTAATTTGCTACTGCCAACACTCTGCTGTGGAACTCATAGAATTACACCCAACTATTGATAACCAGAGTGTATACAATCACTGAAGCTCTATTAAAATAAGCTTTAATTAGCAATGCTTCAGGGAATTACAATGTTGCAAACAATAAGATTTTTGAGGGATGGGGAATATGAGGTATCCTACTGACGGATCTTTTACCTTTTGGAAAAGCTTTTTCACACCCCAATGGAGATTTTTAGTCCACCATATTTTGCATTGTATAAGCTCTAAAAGTGGTGGATGGGATCAATTTGGTAGCAATATTCGCACTTGCATTGATTTGTCTTCCACTGCAAGTATATAAATTTTTCAAAACTAATTTTTGTTGCATGTGGCAAACTTGAAAAGAAAAAACAAAGTTTTGAAGTATCCTACATTTTTCCTGCAATTGATTTTGGATATTCAAACAAAAACAAACACCCATATCTGGTGTGACCCTACCCAAAAGATTTTTAAGGCATATGGAAAAGGAAGTTAAAGAGGGGCACCAAGACCATTGTTGCCTGTTATGCTGCTTGTTGCTACTACTAATCCAAGTGCATGTCAAGAACATCCTGATGTGGCTCAATCTCAACCATCATTATCCACAATTCTAGTACCATCTACATCTTTACCACAAGTACAATCTCCACCACCTATAACTGCTCCTATCCCTGCATCTACACCTACACCTATCTCGGAAACTGACCCTGAACCTATGGAGTACACATTTGAGGAACAATCTCCTGTACACCAACACTTCTCACCCCCACAAGAACATGCCCAAGGACAACTGACTGTGGATGATTTACTTCACTTAGTTCCTCAGTTAGTGACAAGAATTAATAGCCTAGAAACGGATCTCAAACAAACCAAGTTGACAATGGGGAGTGCTATTGTGAAGTTGGTCCAGAAGGTGAAGAAACTGGAAGGGATTTTGAAAAGGAGACATGTGGTTTTATCAGACTCTGAAGAGGCAGAACCTGAGGCTCAGGGGAGGAAAAGTCAAGATGATCCTCTAGTTTTATTGGATACAAGGCTGGTATACTCTTACCAAGACACTGTCAATGCTTCAGGGTGGAAAACAAGTTGAAGACATAAGCCCTACTACATTAGAAGCAGCAAAAAACTCTCTCCAGGGCTGCCTCTCAAAAAGCCAAAGTCCATAGATAAGGGAAGGAGGTATAAGAGAAGGAAAGAGACTAAGGGAAAGAAGGTTGTCACTAATCACTAGCTTGGATTTTCAAGAAGAAGTTAGTACTGGGTATGCTGAAGGAGTTAATACTGGCAGTATTAAAGTTAGAACGTTAAGTGCAAAGTAGTACTGTTAGTGGACAAGTTATACTCAACTTGACAGTATTAAAAAGTTCGCATTCTTCCCCTGATAAAGGCCAAAGAGAAGTAAAAGCTCGCAATGATCATGAAGAAGCTCCTAAGAAGACTAAAGGAACAAAGTCCTATAAGGAGGAAGCTATTCTCCGCTGAAGCTATCAGATTGGATACTTTGGAGAAAGAAGAAAAGGCTAAACAAGTACACTTGGATTCTCTCTTAGCACAAAGACTTGTAGAAGAAGAAGAATTAAATGAGCAACAAAAGCAAAGAAGAGCTCAAGTTTAATTTGAAGCTCAGCATTACACAGATGAAGATTGGGATCTTATTAGAGCAAAGATTGAAGCTAATGCAGAGTTGTCAAAGAGTGTGCTAGGAAGTGGCTTACAAGGAGAAGACTTTGCAAAGAAGATGGTTGAACTAGTAAATCAAAGGAAGAAACACTTTGCAGAGGAAAGAGCAAGAGCTAAAAGAAATAAGCCCATGACTCAATCACAGCTGAGAACATATATGATGAATTACTTGAAGAATCAGGGGACATGGAAGTTGTCTCAGCTGAAGAATTTATGTTTTGAAGAAGTAAAAGAAGAATTTGATAAGCTGGTGAAGCAGGTTGAATCTTTTGCACCTATAAACTTTGAAGCTACAAAAGATAGTCTGAAAAGATTTGGTGAAGAACTTCAAACAAAGACTTCAAAAAGACTAAAGGGTGATTCAGCAAAAGATGATGAGTCTACCAAGAAGACTAGACAGAGGAGGAAACAAATAGCTAGGAAAGGATTACATTCTGACAAGACTGATGAGGATGAATCTAAAGCTAGTAAAGATGCTGATCCTATTTTTAGATACAAAATTCCTATAAGCCTGTTCCTGTGGATATAAAACCCCCAAGTATAGCTACTTATAAGATCATCAAGCAAGGAAAGGAAGGTGTGTACCAAATTGTTAGGGAAGATGGAACTAATAAAGTGTACATAAATTTTGGAGCTACGCTGAAGGACATAACCAGGGATGTATCTTACAAAATTATATAGATTGTCATGGAAAAGAATAGTATTAATGACCAGAGGATAAGCTTTGAGAAGGTACTTATTAGGCAAAAATTTAAAGAATATGTTTGAGGCACCCCTTAGTACAGATCCTATTTGGAGTTCATTAGGTCAACAAAGAATCATAAGTTGGAGATATTATAGTACCTGCAGAGTACATTGCTTAAACTTGGAGTCATCAGATATTTATATGTTGACTGAAAGAAAATATCCTTTAATGGCTGAGGAAAGCAAAGCTATGCTAGAAAAAAAGCTCAAGGAGAAACCAGATGAGATATGCTACAAACTTTAAAAATGATGGAGAAGCAAGCTGGCATTAGGAAGTAATGAAGATTGATGAGTTAGATATCTAGAATGGAGATGAGGAGAACAACACTTGGTGGAGGTGCTATGCACTAACACAACAAATGGTTATCAGTCCACCATGTCTAAGACATAAGGACTGGCTAGTCCAGGAGCAAACGACTCTTGGTAAAAGACTCTCACAATCCGTTAATGGCCTAACAAATAATCCCAAAAATAGTATGGTTATCAACATCACCATATCTGGTTAGTAAAGAGTTGGCTAGCCCACAAGTTTATAGATTGGTAAAGGCTGTGGAAAAACCATAACTAGTCCATGAGGTTATGGCTTATGGTAAATACAAATTGCAAATCCATATTAGATGGTTGACACTTTACCAAAAAGTGGATTGGTACATCAACTCAACCAAGTTTCAAATACAAAGAGATTTTGACATGTAACATCCACCATATAATTTATCTTTTCTACGGTGCCAAAGGATTTACTAGCTCCTAAGCAACAGCTAATAGGTAAAGGGCATATCAAAACCGTTTATGCTATAATGGTTTGCCAAAAACCATATGGTTATTATACACCTCACCAATGTATCCTGTACTGAGAAGTTGAAATGGTTTTCAGTCAACCAGGACAAGCACCTTTTCTGGGTGCCAAAGGACTGACAACTCCAGAGTAAATGGCTGGGGGGGGGGGGGGGGGGGGGGGGGGGGGGGGGGAGGGACGGGGGGGGGGGGGGGGGGGGGGGGGGGGGGGGGGGGGGGGGGGGGGGGGGGGGGGGGGGGGGGGGGGGGGGGGTTTAAAGAGACATCAATCCATTTATTAGATTCAATGATTCACGCTCTCACAGGAGTTACACACCTGGAAAGTGATGAGAAATATGTCTGAAACGATATGATTTGATTGCCTGGAATGGAAGGGTTGCTGAAAAGTTTTTGAAGAATTAGGCAGCAAAGATCAAAAAGAGCTAATTTGAAGAATTGCAGCTCAAAGAATAATTGAAAGTTTTAATTTACAACATCTTAGGAAGCTCAAATGGAAAGACACTTGAAGTTCACAAGTGAAGATCAAGTTTTAGGGGAGGATTGTTCGAAAAATATTGTAAAAGACTTAATATTGGTAGTATAACATTAAGTCTGGTAGTATAAGTTAGTTCGTGGCATGTACTAAGTTAAGTCTTGCAGTGTATGGGATATAGGCAGGACGTGGGGTTGGGTCAAAAAAGTTAGTACTATGTAGAGTGGCAGTACTATATTAGTTATTGGTCGAATGTATTAAGTCCTGTTTATGTAACAAATAGAAGGTAATAAGTTTATCTTAGAGATATTTTTAGGGAGATATCCTTAGGAAAGGATATGGCATATCTTTTGCACATAGAAAACGTAATGTAAAGCCTTCTAGGGTTACCCTGGTGTATAAAAGGAACACCTAACGGCATAGAGGTTTTATATATCGAATAGAAGCATTTTTTTTTAAACTTAATAGAAAAACAATAGCAAAATTAGTATTATGGTTCTTTGTTAATATCTTGTGTTAAGATTCTGCATTAACACTTGATATTCATAGTCAGTGTCTCTCACATAGTTGATTTGGATTTATTCAAGTTAGCTATTGTCTTACATAGGCTATATAGATCCAAGACCAAGGACCTACACATTCTGATGTGGCAGTTGTTTAAAGGACTGGGGGTTTAATAATGTTGCAATAATAATAAGAAGAATAAAGCTAAATTTTGACTTCAGGGTTATCTAAATAAAGCCTCCATCTCCTATGAACTCGAAATGTCCATAACGAGTCCTAAACGCAGTCTTTGGAATGTCATCCTCATGCACTCTCAACTGATGGTATCCGGACCTAAGGTCTATCTTAGAGAAGTACTGTGATCCTTGAAGTTGATCAAATAAGTCGTCGATCCTAGGGAGTGGATAACGATTCCTGATGGTCACCAATAATAATAATAAAATCTTTAGAGGATTTAGGAATAAGGGAGAGGAAAGTAGCTATGCATACACAATTACCATCTATGAGTAGTGTTAGCATCTTAACTTGTATTTAACAATGATTTCGTTTTTAAGTTTGGTTTGGGGCAAGTGAAAAATTGAGAACGATAAATTTATCCTTTTAGTGTTCCTTGATCCTTAAAGTTATGATATGTATGAATGATAATAATAAATGCATAAAAATGGTAAAACGCGGGGCTTTCCAAAACTAGTGATTTCTTAATCCCCTTAGATGAACACTTAGCTACTTTTCAAGGTAATTAGTCTAAGGGGGTTGAAATTTTTGGTTTTCTAAGTGTGTATGTGACATTGCGTGAGGACACGGCAATAGCTTAGTATGCGGGATTTTTGATATGTGTTTAATCACATATCATTTTTCCTTATTAAAATGAGCTTAAAAGACCAAAAATACATGAAAAATGCATTGTATATGTGTGTTTTGTGATTTGTATTATACAGGTAACGGATATATCTAAAATGGACAAAAACAAAGCAAAACGGACAAAACCCGAGCACGAGATTAGAAAAGTATGAGAAATCGAAGCCAAAGGCGTATACATCATTAATGGGCCAACCCGAACCCATTTTATTGGGCCGGGTCAGCCCATTAACATTGTGTTTATATAAAAAAGCCTACATCCAATTATACAAGTCCATTAATCCTATATCCATTTCCTTGCCCAAGTCCAAAGTCATAAGCCCAATACCAAATCCATAACCCGGGTCAAAGTCTTAAGATAAAACGGGGTCAAAGTTATTGTTTATCCATCTCTTTCCCCTCTCACTTTCACACATAATTAACGAACACATGTAAACCTCACCTCTCCACTCCACACGTTTATAAGTTTCTAGAAGGTTTCAGCTGACACGTCTGACACATCCTTGCCACGTTGGCGATCCTGAGTGATATCATTGGATGATGAGACGTGGAGTGATCCAAGGGCTTAGATTGAAGGATTCATAGTTCGTTATTGATCAAGGGATGAGATTAAAGATTGAAGACGCTCCTAAAGACCCAGAAGTTTCCCCTCCCCACTATAAATAGAGGGGTATTTACACGGTAGAGGATATCTAGTGTAGTGTAGGAGTAATGTAGTTTAGCTTTTTAGTAGCTTATTGTAATTTTTAGCTTAATGTCTTTTTTTTCTTATTGTATTTCTCTTTAAAAAGAATTGATAAAACCTCTTTATTATAGAATAAAATTCAATTTACCTTTTAAATTGTGTTGAGACTTATATGTTTTAACCTCATATTGCCAATTTTAACTAAAATAATTCCTTGATTAAAATAACTTAGTTTAGCTTATTCATTAGTTTTCCAAAAAGAAAAATAATAAAAAAATGTTTTTGTAAAAGGTAGTGTTCTCAGGAACTCGAACCTTATGACCTCCCTTACACAACAGCCACAACGCATACCATAATGCCTTTGGGTCTTTTCAGTTAATGTCTTGCACTATTTAATTAATATAACTTGTTTTAGTTATTTTTTTTAAGCTTATCAAACTTATTCTAATTTTCACAGCTTATTGGTAGGAGCTAATTGTCTCGTTTTTCTTTATAAACCTTTAGAATAGTGTCTAGTATTTTCATAAATTTTCTCAAAATTTTAGGAATAAGTTTAGCATTTTGATCAATTTTTAGTATATTTTAGTTTAAAAATAGATTAACATAGTTAAAAAATTTAAAAAAATCATTTCTTATTTAAAAAATAGTTTATTTCATTTTAACTAGAAAATATTTCAATTTGAGTTATTAAAAGTTTTAATTTGTCCTATTATTTAGTCGAATAATTATTAATTTTAGCTTTTTAACGTTTTAAATTCTAGAGTGCTTTATTTATAAGTTTAGCGTGTCTTTATGTGATTTTCCTTTGCGTTATTAGATTTAGAATCCAAAATATTGATTATTCAAGCACGGGATCACAAACAGAGACAAGATTTTCAATCTTCACACTTCGTCGGGGTACGACATCCGAGAGATAAAATATTGTTTGTCCTCAAGCATTTTTTTATATCAAACGGGATACTCTCTAAATACAGTTCTTTTAATTGGTGATTTTGAATATATATAATATAATTAATAATAATATATAGTATATAATATATATTATAAATAATAGTATATATATATATATATATATTGTATAGAATAAATAACTGAATCAAGTTTTTGGCTCACCACTTACTTCATACTCATCACCACTACCACAGATACCATATCCACCACTACCAGTATCATCACCATTACCTAGATCACCTCCATCACTACCTGCTAGTCCTACTTATCCTTTGGGATACAGAGCTGCTATGATCCGGTTGAGAGCCGAGTCACCATCTACTTCCCATCCACTACCACTACCATCACCTATTGTACTTCCACATACCAGGGCATCTGTGGCCATGATGAGAGCTATTGCACCATCCACCTACATCTTAGCATCTCCATCAGAGACGCCACCATCAGGGACACCACCACATTTACATATACCATTACCTACTCCATCACCACCATTGCTTATACCCTCTATTGACCGTAGAGTGGGTGTTCCCGAGGCTGAGTTGCCACCTCAGAAGAGGCTGTACATTGCTCCCTGTCCCAGATATAAGATCGGGGAGAGATCTTCTGCTCCCACTGCTAGACCTACTTGAGAGTTTAGGAGAGATTATAGTTTTTTTGCCACCTTAGATGATGAGATTAGGCGAGACCCAGATAGAGATGTTGGTTATGGGATTACATATACTTGGGATGAGATGGTTGAGGCCATGCAGGGGACACCAATAGCGACTGATGTGGCAGGGTTGAGTAAGAGGATGACAGATTTTGTCATGACTGTTAGGCAGGATACTGACGAGATTTATGGGAGACTTGATGATGCACAGGATGATAGATCATTGATGAGCGGTCAGCTCAACTTACAACGTAAGATTTATGGAGAGTGAGGCCAGACTTTCTCATGAGGCTTGGGTACAGTCGATGGATGTTAGTGATATAACACATTCTGAGGTTAGAGCACTGCGGACTACAGTGTTAGCATAGCAGGCAGAGATTAGAGCCTTACGGGTAGCAGACCGTACACGACAAGCACAGCTCACAGAGGCACTGACTCTGATGAGGACATTACAGACACAGGTGACAACACTACAGAGTCACCAGGGACCTGCGAGAGGTCCAGCACATCCTGACATTCCGGAGGAGGCCAATAGTAGTTCTTAGTTTTGGTTATATTTGTCACACCCCCAAACTGGGCCTAGTCGGAATAAGTGTCCGAGGGCGTGACGTCATAACAATCCGATCACAAAGCAATGTAACCTAAGGGTAGTGATCATTTTTTAACCGAATCGGTCATTAATGTTTTCCAGATTATATATGGAAGGGTTGTATTATGTCATGTCTGTAATCAAATTTATTATGATGAAATGTCCGTATTTAGCATACCCCATTGTAAATTTCAATATCAGTTGTATATTTCGCTATGTGATGTGATCTCACTTATTTATTTGGTATATGTCATGTCAGGTTTATGATTGTAATGAATCTAACGGGTATTATTTTTCTTGTGATTTGAAGAAAATGGCACCAAAAAGTAGGGATGAGCAAAAGAACCAAAGAACTAGTTCGGACCAACACACACTCTCTCTATCTCACCTAGGAACTAGAACCATCGGTTTCCGGTTCCGTGTTCTGATTTGGAGATATTTTTGGTTCTGGTTCTTCGGTTCGGATTTCTCTCTATCTCCTCTAATTCTCATTCAGTGGATCTCACTCTCTCTATGCACATATTCTAGAAAATAGTAATAAATTTCCATATTTATATAGCGGCTCCAATATTCCAATTCGCTTAAAATATACACACACGCCTACTTTATAAACAAAAAAAAAATTCTCTCTCTCTCGCTCTATATCTCTGAGCGCGAGAGAGCCGTGAGATCGCTCTATCTAGTAGATCCCTATCGCGTACTCACAAATCCTCTCTCATACTATGTATGGGGTTGTGTACGGTTTGATCATCATATCATCTACTAGCATCTTGCTGGTTGGGAGCACACGAGATGAATCATGTCTAATTACTTTCTTGTATAATGATTTTATGTATTTCGCGGTTTTGTTAGATCCAACTAAGAAGTGTCACTTACTTGCTCATGGTTTTAGAAAAATTATTAGTTATGATATATCTAAAGAAAAACCTATGAGCAATAAAGAACTTGAGAGCAAGGTTGAGGATATGGTTGAAGAGGTTAAGACTAAAATGGGAGAGTTATTTGGAACGTATAAAGAAAGGTTCGATTTTCTATCGTCAAATTCGAGTATGGGTGAGCACATGGAATCCGAAGTTACATCCCTTAATAATGGAGATAATGACTTCTTAAATGATTATTATAATTTTGATGCTACTAGCTCGTATGAAACCGAAATAGAGTTAAAAATACCGTAAGAGAGCCGAAGATTGAAATTAACGAGTAAAGGTCAGAGCCTTGACATCTCCAATGTGGAACGCAAATGGTCCTCGCTTTTCCTATTGTTTCAAAAATGGCTAGAGGTAACAACAATTTATTTTTAATACGAATGTTACATTGTTATACCTTTTACTTGCATATTAGTGTAATCTGTAATAGTTTTGTAATTCGTGTTATATATAATTTAGGATAGATATCTTGGCATTCAAATTTCACTGTGGCATTTGAAGCGCGTTTAGAACATGTGGAGACGTGTATTATACCCCTATAGAACTACGCTGTCAACGACGATTGTTGAAAGCTTTGATCTGCAACCCAGATTGGGTGAGAAAGTCGAGAGAACAGCAAATTATTAGGATGATGTTGAAGATCTTATTAAAGACGATGAAATTGTGAAGATATGGAAGAACAATTAGAGAAACTAACCGAAAGAGATAAACAAACGGGGGAAATATAAACGTTTCTAGTTATTTTGTTAGACAAAGTTTGAAGTTATTTTATTTTGTTTTTCAGATTGTTATGCAATTATTGAACTTGTGTAAGTTGTAACTATAGAATGGTTGTTTATTTTAAACTTATTGCATAAGTTGATAAATGATATATTGCTTTTAGCATAAATGTGTTTTTCAAATGCTTTTAAAAAATATATTTTTTTTTTGCTTTTTATTGGCTTAATTCATTAGTGCATGAGATTTTTTTCTTATAGATATCAGTTCCTATCCGGGTAGAACCGATCGAACCGGAACCAGAACTGGGACCGGAACCGGAGCCAAAAAAATACTATTTGGTTCGGTTCTTGGTTCCTATTTTTCTTAAAATTTCAGTTCTCGGATCCATCGGTTCCGGTTCCAGTTCCACCAGTTCTAGACCCATGCTCATCCCTACCAAAAAGAACCACTAGATCAACACCAGCCACAACAACTACCCCTACTACTTCTGTGACAAGAGACTGATCGATTGGTGTGCGGTCATCATAGGACTTCTATGCGAGAAGTTTTACAACTCCCTAGGCAGTGCACCTAATCGTTGTAGTATGGTATAGGCAAGACTCGGGGTTGTTTATCGTTCACTCGAGGAATAGGTTGGGAAGGCTCGATCATGGTCTAACAGAATTCTAAGTGTTGAGGGAAGATTCTTTTTGTATTTTT
>BQNB010137029.1:0-16409 GCA_026074375.1 Tanacetum coccineum
ACTCAATTCCATTTCTCTGAATTCCTATTCTCTGCTTCATTTCTAATCTCTGAAATTCTCTCTACCAAACGTGCCCTTAGTGTTGATTCTGCTAAACCAACGCACCCTTCGTGGAGTCAAGAAAACCAAACGCACCCTACTTGTGCTAAGAAACCAACGCACCCTTTGGTGCGAAGAGGAACCCAACGCACCCTTTTGTGCTTATTTTACAAAACCAACCGCACCCTATGGGGGCGTTTTATAAACCATACGCATCCTTGTGGGTGGTCAGTTAAACCAAACGCACCCTTAGGTGTGACGGCTGCTGGTGGTGGCGGCAGTGGAGGTGGTGACAAGGTGGAGATGGTGGCAAGGGTGATGATGTTGTTAGTGGCAGCGGTGGTGTGGCGATGATGACGAGGTGGCTGTGATGTGTAGCGTAGAGATGGTGCTGTTGATGTTGTTAATGGTGGTGCGGCTGTGGAGGGTGGTACGAAGGTGGTGGTGGTGATCGTGGTGGCAGCGGGGGTGATGTTCGATGGGGGTGGCGATGACGGCGATGATGTTGGTTGTTGAGATGGTGTACCGGATCTAATAGATCGACGGTGATGAGGTGTGGTCGCCGGAGCATGGCCGGAGTTGGCCGGAATCTCGTCGGAGCGGCGCTGGAAAATGGGAGAGTATGTGTGTGGGAGGCTAGGTAAAATTTGAGAAACCCTAATATCTAAACATATATATTAGAAAAGTTTCTAAAAAATGTGGCATGTTTAATATAGTTTAGGGCTAAAATTATAAATATTACTAGAGGGGCTGAAAATGTAACTTTTATAAAATAGTGGTTCGGGACTCGTTTAAGCTACTTAACGGATGATTCAAAACACGAAACTTGTTCCATTGCGTTCCAAATGATGAGCTTAAGAAGCTGATAACACATTTCATTCCAATGAAGGTCTCTTCTAACAGATGCTTCTGTAACAACCATCTTCTTCCCATCCACTAGGGCTTGTAACTGTTTTTCCTCATTGACCGTTTTCACCTCTCCAGTAGCCTAAAATTTTTCAATACACGAAGTATATATAGTGGTATTAATGGATAAAGCATATCTTATAGAACTAGCATTCAAAAAATCAACAATTTGTTCAAACCCCTTACTTTCAGCGGGTTTAGCCAAAAATGCGACTAAATTGTGAGTATTAGCAAACTGTAGGGTCGTCATTGTGTTGGGTTTTGATGATGAATGATGAAATTGAGTTAGGGTTTGTGATTAGAGAGTATATGATTGGATGAAATCGATTAAATAAGTGAATGAAACCCTTAATCGAAGTATTTATGAAACTACCCTCAACAGCATTAACTTTCATCAGCAGTTGTAAGTTATGCCTAGCAGCATTAACTTTTAACTGGTAGTAGTAAGTAACCAAGCTGTAGTAACTCGGCAGTAAGTTAAGCCTAGTAGCATTAACTTTCAACCAGCAGTAATAAGTTATGCCTAGCAGCATTAACTTTCCCAAGCAGCAGTAAGTTTATGCCTAGCAGCATTAACTTTGAATCACCAGCATTAACTCTAATTCCATTCTAATCAGCTTTTCTATCATCAAATTAACATTTTTAGCTCATAAAAAAACTCTCTGTCTGTTTTTTATTTCTCTTAATTCTTTTTACTCACAATTCTCTCTATCTGTTTTTAATATATTCAACTCTCTTTTTGTTTTTCAGCTCACAAATTCTCTTAATTCTTTTTCTCACTAAATCACTCTGTATGTTTTTATCACACATCTCTCTTTCTGTTTTTTTCAACTCACAAATTCTCTTAATTCTTTTTCTCACTAAATTACTCTGTCTGTTTTTATCTCACACGGTTCTCTTTTTGTTTTTCAACTCACAAATTCTCTCAATTCTTTTTCTCACTAAATCACTCTGTCATTTTTTATCTCACACAACTCTCTTTCTATTTTTATTCTCACCAACCCTCTCAATTATGTTTACCTCACCATTTTCATAATCAAGACTTTAAAGATTGAGCATTCCAATACTAGCAATCAAATATTGAAATCTACTTACATCAAATGCTTTTGTAAGCAAATCTGCAACATTCTTGTCAGTATGAATCTTGATCATTTGAATTAGCTTCTTTTCATTGGAATCTCTGATAAAGTGATGTCTAATCTCAATGTGCTTTGTTTTGGAATGAAAAACAGGGTTCTTAACTATGCATATAGTACTCTCATTATCAATATAGATCTTTGTATGCATAAAGTTATACCCATAATCAAGCAATTAATTTTGAATCCAAAGCACTTGACCACAGCAACTTAAAACAGCTACATATTCAACCTCTGTTGTGGAATTAGCAATCACAGTCTGCTTCTTGCACTGCCATGAAATCAATCTACACCCAAGAAATTGACAACCTCCTGCTGTAGATTTCCTATCCAAGCTTGCTCCAGCATAATCACTATTAGTGCATGCTACCAAATCAAAAGGTGAATCTTTTAGATACCAAAGGCCTAATTTTGGTTGACCTTTTAAGTACTCAACAATCCTTTTCACAGCATGAAGATGTGATACTTTTGGGTTGACTTGATTATCTTCACCGGCAACACTGCAAAATGCAAATATCAGTTCTTGAAGAAGTAAGATATCATCAATGATTCAATTCAGTAATCTTATATAAATCGAACATCACTTCTTTCCAATCTTCTCCTTGGAGAAAGGCTTTTGAGTTTCCATAGGTGTGCTTGCTGTCTTGACATTAGTAAAACCAAATTTCTTCAAAATCTTAGTCACATACTTGTCTTGACTGATAAAAATTCCATCCTCCTTTTGCTTTACTTGCAGTCCTAAGAAGAATGTGAGTTCACCCATAGAACTCATTTGAAATTTCTTATGCATCATCTTCTCAAACTCAGTGCATAATGACTTCTTTGTAGAGCCAAAAATGATATCATCTACATATACTTGAACTAACAGAATATCACCTTTGTCCTTCTTGATAAATAAAGTCTTGTCTATTTTTCCTCTCTGAAACCCATTGTCCAACAAATAAGTTGACAAGGTTTCATACCAAGCTCTTGGAGCTTGATGCAGTCCATAAAGTGCCTTTTTTACTTTGTATACTCTGTCAGGAAAGTCTGGATCTTCAAATCCTGGTGGTTGACAAACATAGACTTCCTTTTCAATCTTACCATAAAGAAAAGCACTCTTGACATCCATCTGGTACACCACAAAGTCTTTAAATGAGGCATAGGCTAAGAATAACCTAATTACTTCAATTCTGGCAACAGGGCAAAGACCTCATCATAGTCAATCCCTTCTTCTTGTGTGTACCCTTGAGCAACCAATCTTGCTTTGTTCTTGTTGATCTCAAACCTTGATCGATTCCTTAGCTTGTCTAAGGTTAAATTACCTTGGATAAATCCAAAATAACTTATTGTAGAAACTTTGTGTGTGTATACTAAAGTGTATGCGGAATCTACACTTTAATAACTAGAAGTATTATGAATAAAACAGCAATTGTGAATGAACAAAAGATTTACACAAACGCTCCAATATTATGTGATGAATAATACGAGTACTCTTGACTAGTACTAGGGTTTACAACCTTGAAGCTTTTAATCGACTTAACAACTATGAAAATCTTATATCACAACTAATGCCCAAGAGCCTCCTTTTATAGATTAAGGAGTCATAGTCGGCTTACAACACACACTAAAGATAAACATAAACTTATAGAATATTCTGATACAATCTATTCTATAAATATCTTTTAATCTCATCTCTACAGTAAATCTTTATCTCTGAAATCTCTGACTTCCCTTAGCAGTATTAATCTTCTCTGACAGTACAAACTAACACTAGCAGTATTAATCTTGTGCTAGAAGTATTAACCCAGTTAATACTGTTAGTTATAATCTGAGCAGTATTAACCTCTTGAACTAGAAGTACTAACTTGTGAAGATTTATTCCCAACAATCCTTCCCTAAACTTGTGATTTACCTTCAAATCTCAAGTTTCTTCTGAATCAAATCTTCTAGTTTACTCTGCTGAGGATGCTTTCAAACACACTATCTTTACTGATGAAGTTGAGACTTAATAAACCTTAAAAGCTCATATGTCATCTCAGTGACATTATAATTCACATGAAGTTTCCATTGAAGTATTCTTGTTAGTGTATCATGTGGAAGTGGATACTTCTTCTCAACAATATAACACCCCCATTTTTGACATATAGTAGCGGAAGCTAATATGGGGTATTATTTCATAGTTAGTAAAACAGTACATAATCATAGAAGAAAGTAAATGACTCAAAGAGACGTTTTGGAAAATTTTAGTTATCATTCATTATTTCATCAGAGTTTTTACAAACAGATGTCCCAAAATCTACACGAAAACATAAAGTTTGAATGATAACAGTTTAGCCATCTTCAAGTCCGTGCCACTCCGTGCCATAAGATGCTCAGTTACCTGAAATAAACATGCTAAAAAGGTCAACAAATTGGTTGAGTTGAAATTCATTGGTTTATGTCTAAACAAGTTTGAAATACAAGTACCTCATAACAGTGGGTTACGTTGTTATACACCCATAAGTGTAATAATTGCAATGAGTACAATTATTATAACAAACAGTGTTATTGCCCTAAGCTCATGATATCAATACGTTAACATGGAAATCACCATAGTGACATTAGTGAGGAACAAATGTCCTCGTCGAAAGGTAACTTGCCAAAGTTACCCATTATAATCAAATATAGTGTATTAGGTTCCTGAAAGTATTAGGTACACCAACAGGAGTCGTTCACACCCTCCGATAGTTCTATCCCAATATTCGCGTTCACTCGAAAGTGACTAATGGTTCATGACATTAAGAAATATTGGAAGTGGAAGGTACTTAGGAAATAGTATATTGGCTTTACAGTTGGAAAAAAAAATCACTTACATTCATGGTTTTACAGCATTACCCCCTCGGGGTTTATAAAGTATTCAAAAGATTTAAAATGCGAGGCTATGAACCCACCTTAACAGAGAAAATTGATTGATGGCAAAAATATATCAAATGAAAGTAACAGCTACGTCAGCAACTGGGTGTAATATTGACAAGTCTTAGGTGTTGGTTTATGTTTCAAAACTTTATAAAGTTTAACGTAATACTATGATTTATTAATTTATAAGGAAAATATGTATCACTGTTCGGGGCCCATCATAATTTAGGGTCATGTAGTATAAGTTTTGAGGAGCCAGGACACTTTAAATCGTAAATCCAGCAAACTCGTCCAAAATCGGTTACCAATGAAACTCCTCACATGAAGCTCCCTAGTAAAACCGTGATACGATATAAAATTTTAAGTTTTTCAAAAAAAAAAGTTAGTCGATGATAAATTACGTTAAATATATAACGTAATTGTTTTATAATGCGTTGATCGTTGATTAATAGTGATAAATGTATCGGGTTTTAATAAAAATGAGTTTTATAATATTAATATATATTTTTATAATTTATATAAAAGTATTATATTTTATATTTTTAAGTTTGAAAAAATGGCAATATATACCCTCGATTTATAAACTTTTACAAGTTTAGTCCTTTATATATAAAGTATATATAATTTAAACTTTTAACTTTGAAACTTGGCAAGATAGGTCCTTATAGTTATAACTTTAGGAAAATGACATTTTCAGCCCCTCTAGTTATAAATTTTAGAAAGTTACGATATATACCCCTTGCATGGAATATATTTGCAAAACAAGTCCAAAATCCATAATATTGATATTTTTCAATATAGAAAGTGATTTGCAGGTTATAGCTTATTATAATAAGCCAAAATAAGTTAGAATGAATAAGTTTTACGAGCTTGAACATAACGAAAGTTTAAAATAACGACTTGTTAAGCTAGAAAGCAAAACGGGTCAAATTAGGGTTTCAAAACGTAAACTCGCGGGTTTTAAGTTCAAATTCCTTCAATAATCAATAAAGTAGTTATATTAACATTAGTTAAGCATGTTAGGATAGACTTTAACAACATTTACCTATTATAACATTTAGTTTTAAGAAAAACATGAAATTAGGGTTTCGGGTGTACGGTTTTGGATCAAAATGGAAAATGAGCATGAATTGAGTTATGAAACTTTAACAAGAGTTTATGTATGATCATATGAACATTATAAGGGTGTAGGAGCAGGTATGAAGATGATAGAACCTGGGTTTGAGCTTATAGCTTGGAAACGGGTCAAAATCGGGACTTTTAGCTTCGTACGCCTAGAATAACGACTCCCGGGCTTCTTTTCTTGGTTTCTTTTGCTTCACTTCTGTTCTTGGGACTTCTTAGGATCTCTTAGAATACATATTGAGCAAAGGATTGCTGCTATGATGGGTTATAGAGGAGGAAGTGGGGGATGATTTGAAATGAAGAGTATGTGCCCCTATTTATAGTGTTGAAGACCCTTAGAGGCCAAGAAACTTTGATAACCAGGTTAGGACACATGGGGGGTGATGTGGAGAGGCTAGGGGATGAGTAAGGAAGGCTAGAATGCAAGGTGGAAGGTGGTTCTAGACGTTTTAGGGGTGTTTGGTTTGATTTATACATGGCTGTTTTTGGACAGCCAACATCAGTCTCGGTAAAATGGTTGCCATTTACAAACCGTAACTCCGATGAAGCTCAAACCAGTGAGCATTGTTAGATATTTGAGTCCTCTACAACGTTTAGTTTTACATATTTGGGGGTTACTATACAAAAATTTAGAGATAATATCCATTTACTACAGGTGTGCAGAATCTGCGCACCTTTGCCATTTCGGCTATAACTAATTCATCCGACGTCGAATCGGGTTGATTCCACCGGAAAAATGATCACAAGACATAGGGCTACAACCTAGTGTTTTCACTTAATACCCAGAACCTATTGATTTGCCCAGATCCTATGTTTTATAGACTGATCCGATTCTGAACTAGGGCCTAGTTTTAGGTTTTAGGGTTAGAACTAGATTAGGGTTTTATTTTAGGGTTTCTAGGATTTAATTCGTGTATAATGATGATATAATGATAGATTAATGTTTGTAAGGATTGTATTAAGGATTAATAACAAGAAATGATAGGTGGTTTGAGTTTAAAATGGGCAAAAATGAGTAAACGGGTTGAAAGTTCCAATTAGGGCACTTTTAGGGTTTCTTGGATTTATTTTGGGTATAATTGAGATGAAATGATGAAATGATGATTGAATATGATTGATAATGTTGTAATTTAAGTTATTACAACTTATTTGAGGGTTGGTTTGGGTTTACAATGGATAAAAATTGAGAAACGGGTCATGGTTTAGTATTTTGTTCTGGTTAGGGTTTCTGACTTTTGAATTAAGGTTTTGAGTGTAATAATGTGTATGAAAGCTTATGAATAGAATAATTAGGGTTTAAAAATTGTATATTGAGTGTAGTAGCTTGTACAAAAGTGGTAGTGAAAAAACTAGAATGAAAACGGAGGTAAAACGGCTATTTTGGAGATCATGCTTTATGATGTGTACATTATGCTTTGTAAGACTTGTACCTTATTTTAGAGGGAAAGTATATTCAAATGAGATGTTATATGACTTGTATATATGCTTTAGTAGCTTGTACATTTGCTTTAGATATTAACCATTCATGGAATTAGGGTTTAGAGGCAAACGATAATGGTTTAAAGCCCGTTTTGATATAACGTTGCGAATGATACATTATAGGAATAATGTACTTTGCAATAATGATATTAGGATATTGACTTGACATATTATAATGTTTGCTTGATATATATGAAGATAGGATGGCATAGGTAGGTTGTGTGAGCTCGTCTACTTTAGTTATGCAAGTTACATTGCATATTGAGATATTGGCAATGCAAGTAATGTAATAAAGCAAAACATTTCCCCGTACAATTGTGATAATAGTAAAATAGGTTGAAGATGATCCAACTTCACCGGAAGTTGATGACTCTTACTATGACTCGGAAAGGGATATTCTACTTCTTGAATCATTTCTCAATGATGATCCATCACCACCTCCCAACCAAGGAAACTATTTGCCTGAAATTCGAAAAGAACTTAAAATTTGTGAAGCTAAAACTGATAAATCTTCAATAGATGAACCTCTCGAGGTCGAACTTAAGGACTTACCTCCTCATCTCGAATACGCATTTTTAGAAGGTGACAATAAGTTGCCCGTCATAATTGCTAAAGACTTGAGTGTCGAGGAAAAAGCCGCTCTCATAAAGGTTTTAAAGTCACACAAGCGAGCCATCGCTTGGAAAATCTCTGACATCAAGGGTATTAACCCGGAATTTTGTACTCACAAGATTCTTATGGAAGAGGACTACAAACCGGCGGTTCAACACCAAAGACGGGTGAATCCAAAAATCCACGATGTCATCAAAAAGGAGGTTGAAAAACTTCTTGACGCCGGATTAATTTACCCGATCTCGGATAGTCCTTGGGTAAGCCCCGTACATTGCGTACCGAAAAAAGGTGGCTTTACCGTTGTTGAAAATGATGAAAACGAGTTAATCCCGACTCGATTGGTTATGGGATGGCGTGTATGCATTGACTACCGAAAGTTAAATGAAGCCACCCGTAAAGACCACTTTCCACTACCGTTTATGGATCAAATGCTTGAGAGATTAGCGGGAAACGAGTACTATTGTTTTCTCGATGGTTTCTCGGGTTACTTTCAAATTCCCATCGACCCTCATGATCAAGAAAAGACAACATTCACGTGTCCTTATGGAACGTTCGCCTACCGTCGCATGCCTTTCGGCTTATGCAATGCACCGGGCACGTTTCAAAGGTGTATGATGGCTATCTTTCATGATATGATCGAAAAAACGATGGAAGTCTTCATGGACGACTTTTCGGTCTTTGGGAATTCATTCGAAAATTGCCTCTCTCATGTAGACAAGATGCTTCAAAGGTGCGAAGACACCAATCTTTGTCTTAATTGGGAAAAGAGTCATTTTATGGTTAAAGAAGGCATTGTCCTTGGCCATAAGATTTCCAAAAAAGGGATTGAGGTTGATAAAGCCAAAGTCAATGTGATTGCTAAGTTACCTCATCCCACCACCGTTAAGGGTGTTCGGAGTTTTCTCGGTCATGCCAGTTTCTACCGACGGTTCATTAAGGATTTTTCCAAAATTTCCCGACCGATGACTCATCTTCTTGAGAAAAATACTCTGTTCATCTTCTCCAATGAATGTATTCAAGCTTTTGAAATGTTAAAGAAAAAACTTACCGAAGCTCCAATCTTGATTGCCCCAGACTGGGACCTACCCTTTGAGCTTATGTGCGATGCAAGCGACTTTGCCATAGGTGCAGTCTTGGGGCAACGTCATGAAAAACACTTTAGGCCTATACACTATGCTAGTAAAACAATGAACTAGGCGAAATTACATTACACCACGACGGAGAAAGAAATGTTAGTCGTGGTGTATGCCTTTGAAAAATTCTGATCTTACCTCGTCTTGAACAAAATCATAGTGTATACGGATCACTCCCCCTAAAATATCTCTTTGCTAAAAATGATTCCAAGGCGAGATTGCTCCGGTGGGTTCTCCTCCTTTAAGAGTTCGATTTCAACGTAATTGACACAAAAGGAGCCGAGAATCTCACGGCCGATCATCTTTCCCGATTAGAAAATCCGTATGAAAATGTGCTCGACCCAAAGGAGGTAAATGAAAAGTTTCCTCTCGAGACACTTAATATGGCTACTTCTCGTGGTGACTCAAGTACCCTGTGGTTTGCAAATTATGCAAATTACCACGCGGGGAATTTCATTGTTAAAGGGATGTCGTCCCAACAAAAGAACAAGTTTTTCAAGGATGTTAAACACTACTTTTTGGATGACCCCTTCTTGTTCAAAATATGTGCGGATCAAATGATCCGGCAGTGTGTTGCAGGCCAAGAAGCTGTTGACATCCTCACAGCTTGCCATAGTGGACCCACCGGGGGACATTACGGTGCCAACTACACCGCCAAAAAGGTTTTTGACTCAAGATTTTATTGGCCCACGATTTACCGAGATGCCCATGACTTGGTCACCCAATGTGACATTTGTCAGCATCAAGGAAAAATTTCATAGCGTGATGAAATGCCTCAAAATTCCATCCAAGTTTGCGAAATCTTTGACGTGTGGGGCATCGATTTCATGGGGCCGTTCCTGTCTTCACGAGGGAATAAATACATACTCATGGCAGTCGACTATTTGTCAAAATGCGTTGAAGTAAAAGCGCTCCCCACCAACGACGCCCGAGTCGTTTGCAAATTTCTTAAATCTATCTTGGCCCGATTCGGTGCCCCTGGTGCTATCATAAGTGATCGCAAAACCCATTTTTGCAATGACCAGTTTGCAAAGGTCATGCTTAAATACAGAGTTACTCACCATCTCTCCACCGTGTATCACCCACAAACAAGTGCGCAAGTTGAGGCATCCAATCGTGGCTTGAAACGAATTCTTGAAAGGACCGTGGGCGAAAACCGTGCCTCTTGGTCGGATAAATTAGATGATGCACTTTGGGCCTTTCGTACCGCTTATAAAACACCCATCGGGTGTACCCCATACAAGCTCGTGTACGAAAAGGCATGTCATCTACCGATCGAGCTCGAGCACAAAGCCTACTAGGCCTTGAAACATGCAAACTTTGACCTTGAGACCGCGGGTGATCACCATAAAGTTCAACTCAATGAACTAAATGAAGTTCGTGATCATGCCTATGAGAACTCTTTGATCTATAAAGAGAAAACAAAGAGGATCCATGACTCAAAAATCAAAAACCGCATTTTCAATGTTGGTGATCAAGTCCTCCTCTTTAACTCTAGATTGAAGATGTTCTCGGGCAAGTTTAAATCCCGTTGGTCCAGACCGTTCACCATTACCCAAGTCTTTCCATATGTCACCGTTGAGTTATCTCAAAACTCCGGGCCAAACTTCAAGGTGAACGGTCATAGAATTAAGCACTACTTTGGATGGGACGTATCACAATTGGTTGTCCCGGATCTCCAAACCTTCCCCAAGGACAAATGAATTCGGGGATTGGGTCAAGCTTAGTGACCCTAAACAAGCGCTTCGTGGGAGGCACCCCATGCTTATCCTTAGTTATATTATGTAGAAATGAATAAGTGTTTTTTGTGACTTGTACTCTTCCGATTCTTGTTGTTTGTGTAGGATTGACCAAAAATTTTCTGAAGACTCTCGTGTTCGGTGTTTTGTCCTGGTCCACTCGAGCTTCCTAGCCTTTGCTTGCAATTAGTTTGGGGAAATCTGATATCCTAGATTATTATCGACTAACATTTATCTTTTAGCATACTTGATAAACGGCTTGAGATTTTTGTGATACTTTCTCCATGCTTGGATTATGCATTCGACTTTTTGAGTTCTAGTATGGGGTTATAAGCCTTAGACTAGGAAACATTAAGGACAATGTTTAATTTTAGTATGGGGTAGTATATCTTTGATATGATCTGACCTAACTTTGCCCGTTGTTCTCACGTACCCCGTTTTCCCACAAAAATTTAAAAAAATTAAAATTTTAAAAATTTTCAAAAATAAAATAAGTGTTTTGTCATAATTTTGACTTTCCTAATGGGTAGAATAAGAATAAATTGTGACTCGATCGAGCATGTTGAGCTCTAGCTTGTTCCTTAACGTTTAGACTAAGCATTCGCTTAAATTCGCGAAGAACAAAAAATGATAAAGTTAAGTATGAGTTGGATGCTAAACAAGGATTATTTGGAAATCTTAAGAGCCCATGTATGTAATTTGTGGCTTTTTCTCCCATAAGCTTCTGACCGGATTAATATATGTGCTATTTTTGGAAATTAAACCTAAATCAACAATTTTTATGTAGTGTATAGCAAAAATTTTAGTCTTAGTTCAAATTTATACTTGATTTTTTCAAAAAAAAAGTCTTCTCTATATATGTATATGAAAAATATGATGAAAGATGAAAAATATAATAAATATAAGTTGTGGGCTGATAAAAGTTTGTTGTATCTTGCCGGCTCACAACCGATGTTACAGCCTTCTAAAAAAAGCCCATAGTAAGAATAAAGGTTTTTACGATTCTTAGTTTAGATCACTTTCCTTCTGGTGAAAGTAAGGTACACATCGAGGTTTTGTCAGTGTTGTGGGGAAATAGACTCCTGGGCCATGGTCGGCTTACATACCGATATGACAGTCGTTTAAAGACCACAGGGCTTGAAATTTGGCTATAATAATAATAATTATGAAATAAACCGGAGCTGAAATAAGATTTCTGGATCATGGTCGACTCGCATACCGATGTGATAGTCGTTTAAAGGGTGGAGGTAATAAAAATAATAATAAAAACTATGGGCTGATAAAAGTTTACTACCTCTTGTCGGCTCACAGCCGATGTGGTAGTCTTCTAAATAAGGCACATAGTAATAATAATCCGAGACTAATAAAAGTTTGGTGCATCTTGCCGGCTCACAACCGATGTTGCGGCCTTCTAAAAGGTCGAGGAAATTACCGAGGTCGAAATATGTTTGTTGTATCTTGCCGGCTCACAACCGATGTTGCAACCTTCTAAAGAACCAAGGTTTAATAATGTGTCATAATAATAATAATAAAGCCAATTTTCGACTCCGGGGTTACCTAAATAAAGCCTCCGTCTCGGACTCGTAGTTGAGTTGTAGCGATAAATAAAAAAGAATACCCTAAATCATGCGAAATTAGAATCTTAATGTGGACCTTATTCTCACCATATCGTCTCTTTAGGAAGATTTCAAACTATTAATAGCTAAATAAACCCCCCTCTCCCACCTCCATGCACACTTAACCCCTCCCCCCGACCCCCGAGCCCCCCCCCCTCCCCCCAACCCCAATTATCCTCCTACCTCATATAGTGCCCCAACGGGGGGGGTTTTTTACTTATTATAAGGACAAAATTTAATTTGTCACCCATAATATGTCAAAAATCCTTAGAGTAATTTAGAATAAGGGGGTAAAGTAAGGTACACAACTAGTTATTTATAAGTATCGTAGCTCATAACTTGTATTTTACAATGATCTTGATTTTGCAAAACGTTGATCCATGGTTGAAATTCAAAATAGCACATTCACCTAAGATATAATAATTGTCGGAAGTGAAAAGTTCACAAATTACAAATATAAGTAGTGTTAGCATCTTAACTGATATTTAGTGGTGATTTCGTTTTAAGCTTGGTTTGGAGCTAGTGAAAAGTCGGGGACGATGAATTTATCCTTTTTGGGGCATTCTCAGATCGAAATGCATCTTGTTCTATGATCCCTAACGGTTATGGAAATAACGAAAGTCAGAATATTCTAGGTAGTTGCTAAAAAAATCATAAAAATGGAAATTTTTGAAAAATAGGAAAATGTGGTGTTTTAAAGCTTGTGATTTCTTAACTCTCCCCACAAAAGTCTTTGCTACTTTTCAAAGATTTAGTTTGGGGAAGTTTTGAGGTATTTGGTTTTAGAGCATATAATATTGCGTGAGGACACGACAATCACTTAGTTTGGAGAATTTTGATATGTGAGAAATCACATATCATTTTTATACCAAAAATGGCCTTAAAATAATCAAATTGTGCAAATTATGCCTGTATATTGCTTGTTTTGTCATTTGTGATGTGTAGGTACGGATAATGCAAAAATCACAAGAAAACGGTCAAAACCGGACAAACACGGACACAAGACGGATAGAGTACACAAGAGCCAGAAAGTTTCTAGCAAAGGTCAACGAAAGTCAACCCTTGGTCAAACTTAGTTAACCCCAAAATGACAAAACCCTCAAAATCCCAAATGAGCCCTTAATATTAAATAAATTTCACAAATAGTCCTTAAGTGACTAACGCCGTTAGTCCTCTTTTATTAAGAAGATAACGGTCGTTAGTCTCTTATTAAATCCAAAACCCTTTTACCATTTAACCCGAGCCCAAATCATAACCCTTAGCCCAAACCCTTTTATAAAAGCCCAAGTTAAAAAACAGTTAAACGGGTTAAACAAAATCATTATAAAGAAAATGGCGCGAAGGATTTTTACTATTCATCCGTCGTCCCAAACTAATTACCCTGCTTAAATTAGAAGGGTAAAATCCCCTCCCTTTCATTAATCCTATGTGGCACGAAGTTACCAAGTACCAAGTGACATCTCATCATAGAAAACGTCACTCAAGAGCTTTGATTGGTCAAGACACCTCAAGGGGAATGACACGCGTACTCAAACAAACACACCAAATGTGGAATTTTGCACTGAAATCAAGCTAAAAGAAGCACACCCTCTAAAGATATGGGATTGCCAGCTTGGCAATCCGTGTGCTCACTAGTTGATCCAACGGCTAAAGATTAAGAGCTAATGATTGGCAATGATTGAAAGGCCAAGATCAAACCAAGGGGAGCGTATGTAGAGGTCTAGATCCTTCTCTCCAGTCCTATAAATAGAGCCTTGCCTCACTCACAAGAGGATCATCTTCTTTTTTTAGTTTTAATAGCTTTTTAGTAGCTTTAAATTTTAGCTTTTGTAATGTTTAAATTCTGTTTTTAATTCATGTAATTTTCAATTTCAAGTTTGTAATCAGCTCTTTTATTAATAAAAGTTAAGGTTTTCTTATAGTGCTCTTTGTCTTTTCCTAAGTTTACTTTTGTGCAAAATATGGTTAAATAAGCTCTAAAACTGTTTCATAAGCTCTTATTGTCCTTAAGCTACTAAAAGCTCTCAATTACTTGAATTCTAATGGAATTGGATGGCTGCTTATAGAATTCAAGTGGTAATAGTTCCTGAAGGTCAGGAGTTAGGTTTAGAATAGGTATTTGGGAATAAGCTTAAGCTATAAGCTTAAGCTGTTTGTATAAGCTCTATTAAGAGCACTCACCTCTGTTTAGCTGAGGTGTGAGGTACCATTTCCTTTTCCTTTATTTTTTTTACTTATCTGTCTCTACATAATTTTAGTTAAAATATGCATAATTGCTTAATCTGTTTGATAGTAGCTTATTGATGTTAAATTTAGCTTAAGCTTGCTTATTATCTTTGTTTGATGCTTATTTAGTTTAGATAAGTAGCTTAAATCTTAATTTGCTTATATTAGTTTAAAAACAGTTAAAAAACCAAAAATATTAGCATAGCTTAGTTTGCTTATTGTCTCTGCTTATTTTCTTAACAATAATTGTTCATTATGTTGGTTATAAGCTGTCTAGTATCTGGTAGTTGATACTTGTGCTTTAAATCTTAATTTTATAAGCTGATTATGGATTTTTTACATTTTAAAGGGGTGTTTGGCATAGCAGTACTAACTGAGAGTTAGTACTGCTATTGGCCTTTTGGTCCTTTAAATTGAGTTTGAATCTTAATTCTAGGTTTATAAGATTAGATTTAAGGTGTTTTGTTGGCTTATATCAAGTTGTCTTTAAGATTGCTAATTAATAGTTTAAATCTGTTAGTCCTAGTTTCTTATAATATGCATTTTAAGCTTGAACTCATTCTGGCTATGTTAGTTATTCAATATACATTTGTTTCTAGTGTTTAAGTTAGTATAGATTCAGGTTTTTAAGTTTGTGTAATTAGTTTAAAAGTTTTGGACATCTTGTGTCAAATGCACCAGCAGTTAAATCAAGCCATACTGCCAATTTCTAGCTTAAGATTTAATAGGTTAAAGTAGAAGTTAGTTCTTTTAGTTTTGAGCACAAGTAGTGGTAGGCCATATTATATAGGTTAGGGCTTAATTTAGTTTAAAAAGCTTATTTGAATACCTGTTTTTAGTCTACAAATATGTCTTTTGTCTTTTCATAAAAAACCAAAAACAGTGTATTCTGCATAAATAGCTTTTTCAACTAGCTTTTTCTTAGCTTATATAGATTTCAAAATAGTTTTCCAATGCTGTTTTAAATAGCTTAAAGGTTAATCTTTTGAGATTTTCAAGTCTCATAACCATAAGGTTCTGTTTGCATGCTTAAAAATAAGCTCAAAGTTGGTAGTTTGTCTGTTTGGTTTGTAGTTGTATGCTAAAGTGCTTATTTGATTTTCTAGGCTTATTTGCTTACTTTTTTAGCTTATTTTTACTTAAATTTCTTATTAGGTGTAGTTTAAGTCCCTTTTAGCTTATTTTACTTAAGGTAAGGCTTATTTGAGCTTAATTGCCAAAATAGTTAACCATTTAGCTTTTTAGTTAAGTTAAGCATTCTGTCTTTCTTAGCTTATTTGTGTACTTATTTGTGGTTTATAAAAAAAGTTGTTTCACAAAAATTGCTTATTTGTTGCTTTTATAAAAAGTTGTAAAAAAAATAGAATATGCCAAAACATTTGGGTGTGGGGGAAGCCCCGGGTGAGCAAGGCTCGAACCTGGGACCTCAACCCCACAACCAAACATTTTACACACACTCCCTCTACCAACTCGCCCTTGGGTCTTTTTCGGTATATGTTTGCACAATTTATTCTTTATAGT
>BQNB010137030.1:0-17913 GCA_026074375.1 Tanacetum coccineum
CTAGGTCTGTAAATATTATTGATTTTCAGAAGACATGTCTTAAAAACTATTTTTGGTGTTTTCTATTTTTTGATTTTTATGGTTTTTATAGGTTTTATATTTTTGTATTTTCTTTTTGGTTTTAAATATGTACATAGGATACATGAAGACTATCCTTTACTCATCCTTTTATTCTTGAAGACTTTTGAGAGTTTTCGGAGACATACTCTTCATTCTAAGCCGCGGGAGTAGAAATTCGAACCGCTCTCTTGGTAATGCTTTTGTGAATATGTTCGCAAGTTGATAATCCATCGTCACAAAGTAAAGTTCAACCACGCTATTCTCTACTTGCTCTCTTATGAAATGGTGACGTATATCGATGTGCTTTGACCGGGAGGGCTGGACATTGTTGCAGCAGAGAGCGATAACACTTTTGTTATCACAATACAGAGGTATATTATAGAATGCAAAGCCATAGTTTGTTAGCTATGATCGCATCTAAAAGATTTAAGCACAACATCCAGACATGGCAATGTATTCAGCCTTTATTTTTGAGATAGTAGTGCTTTTCTGCTTCTTCGATGACCAACTTACTAATTTGTCTCCTAAAAACCGAGCACTTTCTGATGTACTTCTGCGGGTATCCTGACAACCTGTATGATCTGCATCTGCATAGGCCGTTAGTGTCATAGCGGTGTCCTTCGGATACCAAAGACCCATGTTAATGGTTCCTATGAGGTACCGAAAGACCCGCTTAATTGCTTCAAGGTGCTTTTTAGTAGGCTTAGCCTGATACCTAGCACATATGCACACAACAAATATAAGGTATGGTCTACTGTAGTGAGGTACATTAATGAGCTGACCATACCTCGAAACCGAGTCTGGTCAACTGGAATCCCTAAGGGGTCCTCATCCAGTTTTAATCTATCCACCATTGGTGTATTTATAAGCTCAGACATATCCATTCCATATTTAATTAAAATTTCAAGATCATATTTGGATTGGTTGATAAAGATGCCTCCCCGGACTTTGAGAAACTTGTAATCCTAAGAAAAATGACATTTGTCCCATCATTGACATCTGAAATTTTAAACTCATCTCTTTTGAAAATATGTCACAAGCTTTAGGATCAGTTGAGGCAAATATAATATCATCTATGTAAATTTGAACAAGAATAATATGTTTGCCTGTTTTTTGGGTGAATAACGTAGGATCCACTACACCCTTGGAGAACTTGTTTTCCAGAAGAAACCTTGATAATGTGTTATACCATGCCCGTGGAGCCTGCTTTAAGCCATAAAGAGCCTTCTTCAGACGATAGACGTGTGTAGGATGATCTGGATCAACAAATCCCTCGAGTTGACTGACGTAGACAGCTTCTTTCGGCTCGCCATTCATAAATGCAGTCTTCACATCCATCTGGTAGATGAGCATGTTCTTTCTGGCGGCATTTGCAATGAAGATTCTGATAGCCTCTATCCGTGCAACCGGTGCAAATGATTCCTCAAAATCGATGCCCTCTTCTTGATGATATCCCTTAGCTACTAACCGTGCCTTGTTCTTCAGAACATCACCATACTCATCAAGCTTGACTTTGTAAATACACTTGAGAGCAATTATCATTACACAGTCTGGTTTTGGAACTAACTCCTATACTTGAAGTCGATCAAATTTGTGAATTTCTTCTTGCACAGCTTCAAACCAGTAACCTTCAACCAAGGCAGTCTTGAAATTCTTAGGTTCGACTTTTGAAAGTACAGAATTATAAAAGCACCATAAGGTATCGGTAGCTAACTGTTTTCTAGTGGATACCAGACGAGAAGGATTACCAATTACATTATCCATTAGGTGATCCTTGGACCATTTTCCGAGATGATCATGTGGTTGAATAACTTGGCTGGATTCAGCTGAACTAACGTCCCCTGATGATGACTCTTCAGAACTAGGTTTTGGAGCAAACACATTTACAAAGGGATCATCTTCAGCTTGATCAAAAGGGTTGTCTTCGAAAGTAGGTCCAGCTGTAACACCTTGATGTGAGATAGGAGGTTGTACTTCTGAGGATAACAGTGAATGACTTGTAGATGGTGCATCTTGATCAGTTATTACAGAAGAAGGTGTACCGGCTGAAATAACTAGAACTTGAACTGCAGGAGCAGGAGGTACCGATCTTTCAACACTAGGGGGTTCAAAGTATTCATTGAACATTGGTTGGAATAAAATCTCTAGATCTTTATTGGTTGGAGATACATAAGGAGCTGCAGGGACCAAATTAGGTACGAGCCCTGAACTGATTTGTCCAGTTATCAACAAAATAGGCTCGGGTACTGAACTAATGTGTACCAGAGCCATATGCTCAGTCAGCTCATCGAATTATATGTGAATTGTTTCCATGATTCTTCGGGTTCTTTTGTTGTAGATTCTATAACCCTTCCTATTAGGAGCATAACCAACGAAAATCCTAATATCAGTTGTTGCTTTTAATTTTCCAAGATCTTCGCTGTCATTTGTAGGGTAACAAAGAGCACCAAAAACTCAGAGAAATTTAAGATCAGGTTTCTTATCATGTATAAGCTCATATGGGGTTTTGTTAAGCCGAGTATGAATTAGGGATCTGTTTTGGTGTAACACGCAGTAGCAACAGCTTCCGCCTATAGAAACATTAGAGCTTTTGAAAAATACCAGCATTGTCCGAGTAGCTTCCACAAGAGTACGATTCTGTCTTTTGACAACGCTGTTCTGCTGAGGAGTTCTTAGAATAGATTTTTGGTGCAAGATGTCGACACTTTTATAGAATTCAATCAGAATTTGATTAACAAATTATGTGCCATTATTTGTTTGAATGTATTTGACAGTTTTGTTGAGACTAACTTGTATTTGATTTAGAAATTTAATGACAAACTCTAGAGTTTTATCTTTTGATCTCAAAAACTTAACCCATGTAAATCTTGAATAATCATCCACGATGACCAAAATGTATCTCTTCCAATTAATACTTTGCACTCTCATTGGTCCACACAAATCCATATGAAGGGTATGTAAGACTTCCATAATGGTGTTTTTAGATTTGGGTTTGTGGGTATACTTCTTGCTTTTTCCTAGTTGACAAGCAGAGCAAAGATGGTCTTTCTCAAAGTTCAACCTTGGTAATCCTCTTACCATATCCTTTCTAGCAAGATCATTAATGGTATCGAAGTTCAAATGGTTTAACCGATGATGCCATAACCATGATTTATTCTTAGAGGCTTTTGACAATAAGCAGATTGGAGAGGACTTCATCATGTCTTCAACAGAGATTGTATACAGATTGGAGCCACGAGAACCTTGAAGTAACTCCACACCATCTACATCTCGAGCATAACATGAATGTTTTCTGAATGCTACTTCAAGATCTGAATCACAAAATTGACCTACATAAATAAGATTATGTCAAAGTCCTTCCACATAATATACCCTGGAAATTACACTGTCACCAATCACGTAGTCTCAATAACCCATAATAGCACCAAAATGATCATTCCTAAATCTAACTGTCCCATTGAACTTTTTCATGAAATTATTAAGTCGTGAGCGATTCCTCGTCATATGTTTTGAACAGCCTGAGTCCAAATACAAAAGGACGATTTGTACGACCTGCATTTGAAAATAGATGAAAATTAAGAGTTGGGAAGGGGAAAATGATGGATCCCTAATTTCTGTTGGGGTCCTGTTGGTTAGCAAAAATAGTAGTATATTACACAGAATCATCAATTAATTGTGTCTCGGCTATAGTGGGAATTCCTTTTCCTGTTTGTTTTTACGTTTGAATCTAGTTAATGGTTTTTGAGAAGTGTTACTAATTCTCTCAGTGATTACAATTTCACTAGAACTAACGTGTTCAGGTTGCTGTAAGGGCACGACTTTGGATTTAGTAAACCTAGTTAAAGGGCATTGTTCTCCTAAAGTGAATTTCCTTCTAGTGGACTTCCAATGATAACCAACATTAGCAAATAGTTTCCCTGTTGCTTTCCAAACTTGCTTAACTATGCTCGAAACATTTTTAACAAGGGGGCATTTACAGACGTCAAATATTTCACAACACACTTATCATGATTAGCAGAAATTAAGCATTTGTTACATGTCTTGCACATAGATGTAGAATTCGAATTAATTACAGTACGCTTAGAGCTAAGAATCAACACGATTCGCTTGTTTCAACTTAGACTTATTGTTCCTAGGGTGAGCTTCTACTTTATTCTTGTTGTCACTTTTAACTGGCAAGATCCTATTGTTCTTTATATTGATCCTAGGCTCTGACCCGCTAGCTTTAGTGGAACTGATTACTCCTGTAGAAGGAATCACATATACATTAGTTTGTTGCACTTTCTATTGCTTAGAATGTGTTTGTATGCTATTATTTGAAGTATCGCATGGTTCCTTAATAGTAACTTGCTTTTTCCTATTTAAAGGTGTAGTAGCAGCCTTTTTATCTCTTTTATTTGATTCTTTCGGACAAGTGCCAATTACATATTCTAACAGTTCTTGAGATCGTTTAGTGTAAAGGCGGGCAGATTCAATCGCATTATCTAATGGTTTGTCAATTCTAGCCTCTTCTACAATCTCATGAACTATTTCTACACTTTCCTTAAGATGCTTGAGATACTCTAGATGAACTTCCTTATTGTTCCTATTTCAAAGGGGAATTGGTTCAACATCGATTGCATACATACCAGGGGCAAGCACTTTTGGTTTTACAGCAGGCATAGTGACGCATTGCATTTTTCCTATTAGTTGAGCCTTTAGTTTCTCATTTTTACTTAACAGAGAGGTTGTCTTTTCAATATTTTTAGCACATGTTATTTTAATATAATCATACTATTCCTTGTAATGCTGCTTAACTTTTTCATTCTCTGCCTTAAAAAGCTCATTTTGTTCTTGAAGAGCAATGACTTTTTCTGTTAATTTTGTGTTCTGAAAATCTAAGGCCTTAAAGTCAAGAATACGATCTGCCTTACTACGTCCCTCATTCATTTGAGAGATTTGCTCTTTTAACTTTCTAATCTCGTTGCCCTTTACTTGAAAAGAAGCTTTCATTTTGTTGATTTTAAAAAGTGAGTCAAATTCAGAAGCATCATCAGATGTTTGTGATTTATTGTTTCCAAAATGTTCTTTAAGATTTTGATACTTCAATTGAAAATTTAGGTGACCTATCTCAAGGTTGGAAAAACATTTTATCATTTCACTATGATTATCTTTTTCAATCTTGTGCTTTAATTTAGAAATCTCTGCTTCAAGTTCTAGACAATGTGCTTGTTCTACAGTGTAAGCATCGTGCATTTTAGAAAATCTAGATACAGTATTCACATTATTCATGAGACTATACAACAATTCATGAGACAAACAATCAGCAATCAAATTCTCATTTTCAATGAGAAGATTTTTCCTTTTAATGTTCGCACATTGCTTGTCCACAACATTTTATTCAACCTCAGCTTCCATTTGTTCAAAAATTTATTTCATTTCTTTAACTTCTTTAACGAGAGCCTTTTGGATTCCTTCAAAATGTTCTTTAATCATTTTTAAAAATGGAATTATCTCAGTAAGGTAACTTATGACATCAAATAACATTACATTTATACCATCATTTATCCCGAATAAATTATCCACTTTTATATAATTATTGCAAGAATTGTTACTTAATTGCTTAAAGTTGTAATTTGCAGTAATTACGGAGTGATTTGTGAAGACATGCTAAAAGGTGCACTTTTTGGAGCTTAAACGAGAATATTTGAAGATTGCTTATGTTGGGAATTATGTTTTCCTGACTTAGTACCGTTAGTTGTAATATTTAGTACCGACAATTATAGTTTGTACTGTCAGTATTAGTTTGTACCGCGTTAGTATTAGTTTGTACCGTCAGTACAAAATAGTTAGTACCGTTTAAGAGATATGCATGAGATATTATAGGAAAATATATGCATTATCTTTTACGCGTTTTGTAAGTCTGTTAGGGTTTATCCTTGGTCTATAAAAGGAACCCTACGACATTAGAAAAGATATCTCTCACTAAAAAGCAATCTCATAGTTAGTAATCTGTAATCGTTTTAGCAGATTAATACAAAAGTTTAGTTATTAATATTCATTGTTCTTCTTGGCATTATAAGTTAGTTTCCGCATAACTTATAGTGTTTATAGTCATTGTTTCTCCTATAGTTTGTGTGGATCTATCCATATTACAACTTTACTGGGTAGAAAGATCTATATTGAACGGGATTACATTTGGTATCAGATCCTGTATGAGGAAAGAATATTGAGTAGAAGAACTAAAGCCAAACTCAGTTGTAAACCTCTACCTTACAAATCTAATCAATGGCTGGATCTGATGATGATATTCCACCACCACCACCACCTCCACCACAAACACAAACACCAACACAACAAGCCCCTCACACTGTCTCAACCATCAAACTCCCTATTCTTAAGAAGGGAGAATATGATATATGGGCCATGAAAATGGAACATTATTTGGCCCATACAGACTATCCTATTTGGGAAGTCATTCAAAGAGGCAATGGTCCTGTGAGTGTCTCAACAGATACTAATGGTGTAATAAAGGTTCTGCCTCCCAAGACTGCAGAAGAAATTTTAGCCAGGAAAAGAGAAAGAAAAGCAAGGACCACCTTGCTTATGGCTTTACCAGAAGGATAAATCTTGCTAAATCTTCCAAAAATAAACTGATGCAAAAGAGATGTAGGAAGCTATCAAATCAGATTTGGTGGCAATGATGATATCAAAGAAGATTGCTGAAGTATATACTAAAGAACGTTTGAAGGCTTCTCTGTATCAAACTCAGAAGGGCTACATAAAGGCTATGACAGGTTTTAGAGTCTTCTGAGTCAACTAGAGATTCATGGTGCAGGTGTCTCCATTGAAGATGCAAATCAGAAGTTCCTTAGGTCTCTACCTTCTGCCTAGTCTTAAGTTTCCTTAATCATGAGGACCAAGCCAGGAGTGGACAGTCTCAGTTTTAATAGCCTAAATAATAATCTTAGAGTCTTTGAGTCTGATGTTAAAGGCTCTACTGCATTATCCTCTAGCACCCAGAATATGGCATTTGTTTCTGAGAACACTAGCAGTACTAATGATGTTAGTACTGCTTATGGTGTTTCTAATTCTTTGAGTCATAACTCACAAATGTGAACATCCTTCATCTACTCCTTCCTGATAATCATCCAGTTGTCCACAATATGGATCTGAGTGATCTGAACGCTTTGATGAGTTTGATTTAGAAGAAATGGACTTGAAATGGCAGGTGGCCATGATTTCCATTAAGACATGGGAGTAAAATGTTCTTTTCTACAAAAAGACAGGTTTAGAAAGTTGCAATTGAATGGCAAAGAAACCGGTTGGTTTTGACAACAACCAAAGCGAAGTGCTACAATATTCAAAAGCAGGGCATTTTGCTAGAGGAGTGTTTGTAGATTAAGGGGAATCAAGATAGTAGAAGGAGAGAGGCTTGGAAATGGAATAAAGATAAAGATAATGGGAGGAGATCTGGTAAACAAGAGGAATCTAAAGCATTGGTAACTCTTGATGGAGAGGGTGTTGATTGGACCAGTCACTCAGAAGATGAGCAACATAACTATGCTTTGATGGCTTACAACAGTTCAGGCTTAGACACAGAGGTAACTTCTTGTTCAAAAGAGTGTAAAGACTCTTATGTTAAACTTAAAAAATTATATAATGAACAGAGAGAACAACTTGGTGATGCCAGTATAGAAATATAGGCATATACTCAAGCTTTAAAGAAAGTAGAAGCATAATTAGTTGCTCATTCAACAAGTAACTTCTGGTATGAGGAAAAGATTAGGTTTATGAAAATTAATTTAGATGATAAAACTGATGTACTTACATACCATAAGAAACTATTGCAGGGAAGCTAAAAAAGAAAAGAGAATTAAAAGCTAAGTAGGAAAAATGGCACAAACTCTTCTAAATTATCTTATATTTTGCTAAATAGTCAGATGAGTGCTAGGGACAAAGCTGGGCTTGGGTATGGAAATCAATTGAAAAAAAGGTGTTTTAAGTTATGAAAATGAAGTTTTTCAAAGTGTGTTTGTCAGTAGGAAGTGTGATATAGAAGATAGTCCTTGTGAATGTAAATATGCAGAGGGGTATGCATGCAGAGGGGATCGCAATGCAGAAGGGATGCTTTGCAGAATGTGTGGGGGGTGTTTCGGTTATTAGCTAGCATTAGCATTTTCGATGTTCATTCCACAGGTTGGGCATTTAGCGCACTGTTCGTTTTTTTGTTCTTCCCCCTCCATTATGTAAGGGATTCTCGCTTGGTATGTTTACCACACCTACATTTTTTTTTCGTTGTTTTCCCTTGCAGTGCGGATATTTATGGATTTTTTTCACGCTATTAGAATTAAAAAAGAAATAGTAGAATTTGACTCACAATTTACATATGGTCCAAAAGCAATCTAAACTTGTAATATGATGATAGGAGCAGTGACTTTAATTCTTGCTAAATCCAAAAAAAGTTTCTTTAGTTGGGAAAAACACATGAAAATTATACGTGAACCAGTTGTCAAAATAAACCCAAAGTAGTAAGTCAACCTAAAGTTTGGTCTGATGCTCCTATCATTGAGGAGTATGAATCAGATAGTGATGATAAACATGTGTTTGTACCCTCAAAAGAACAGGAAACACCTAGTTTTGCTTTTATTAATATTGTTAAGCATGTAAAAACTCCTAGGCAAACTGTTAAAGAACAAAACACATGTAGTAAGAGCCCTAAACCTAACAAAAAGGATTGTAGTGATTTCCATGAGAAAAGAATGGCTAAACATGCTGAATTGAACAAAAGGATGAGTAAGGGTACTGATCAAAGGGAAAATAGGCCAATGTGGAACAATGTGCAAAGAGTGATTCACCAAAACCAATTTGTTCCTACAGCAGTACTAACTAGAACTGGCAGAATTCAAGTTAATACTGCTAGAACTAGCGGTACTAACACTGTAAATACTACTAGATTCACCAAAACCAATTTGTTCCTGCAGTAGTATTAACTAGAACTGGCAGAATTCAAGTTAATACTGCTAGAACTAGCGGTACTAACACTGTAAATACTACTAGGCATACATTTAACAGTTAGGCAATACCAACTAATGCTGTTAAGAAAGATAATATTGTTAAACCTATTGTGAATAATGCTAGACCAAAAACTGGTTTTCATAAAACTCTTTCACCTATTAACAGGCCATTTAATAAAACAATAGCACTAAGAACAAATTTTTCAAATCAAAAAGTTAATACTGCAAAGGTAAAAGCAGTTAGTGCTGTTGGAGGAAAAATGGAAACTGCTATTAAGCCCTCAACAGGTTGTAATTGGAGACCCAAAAGACATTATTGGAACAAAGTCTCTAAATACAATGGTGGATCAAATTATAGAAATTATGTTACTTTCAAAGATCCACTAGGCAGACCCAAGCCCAAAAAGGCTTGGGTCCCTAAGAGAATCTAATCTCTCTTATTTAATGTGCAGGATTATCCACAAAGAACTTTACAGAACAAAGGGATTGTTGATAGTTGATGTTCCAGGCATATGACTGGAAATAAGGCCTGCCTTGCTGAATATCAAGACTTTAATGGTGGCCCTGTTGCTTTTAGAGGTAGTAAAGGTTACATAACTGGTAAAGGTAAAATAAAAATAGGAAGGTTAGATGTTGAGGTTGTGTGTTGTGTGAAAGAACTACACCATTTCAATCTCTTTTCTGTGTCACAGATGTGTGACAAGAAGAACAAGGTTCTCTTCACAGACACTGAATGTCTTGTGTTGTCTCCTGAATTTAAGTTACCTGATGAAAATCAAGTATTACTTAGAATCCCTAGACAAAACAATATGTACAGTTTCAATTTAGAGAACATTGTTCCTTCTGGAGGTTTAGCCTGTTTGATTGCAAAGGCCACAATTGATGAATCTAACAAATGGCATAGGAGGTTGGGTCATGTTAACTTTAAAAACTTAAACAAACTTGTGAAGGGAAACCTTGTAAGAGGTTTACCTTCAAAGATTTTTCAAAATGACCACACTTGTATTGCTTGTCGAAAGGAAAGCATCACCAGGCCTCCTGAAGGCAAATCATGATTCTATTAGTCAGCCCTTATAGCTTCTGCATATGGATTTATTTGGACCTACATCTGTAAGGAGCTTAAACCATAAGACTTGTTGCCTGGTTATCACTGATGATTTTAGCAGGTTTAGTTGGGTGTTCTTCTTATGAACTAAGGATGAAACTAGTGGAATCCTTAAGGACTTTATAAGACAAATTCAGAAGTAATTAAATCAAAAAGTTAAAACTATTAGATGTTATAATGGTACAGAATTTAAGAATATGGATTTTATTGAAATATGTGGGTCAAAAGAGATCAAGAGGGAATACAGTAATGCCAAAACTCCACAACAAAATGGTGTTGCTGAAAGAAAGAACAGGACCCTTATTGAGGCTGCTAGAACTATGCTAGCAGATTCATTTTCACCTAACACTTTTTGGGTTGAAGCCGTTAGTACTGATTGTTATGTCTTTAATAGGGTATTAGTGACCAAGCCTCAAAATAAGACACCTTATGAACTTATAACTGGTAAAATACCAATCATAAGCTATATAAGACCTTTTGGGTGCCATGTGACCATCTTGAATACCATTGACCACCTGGGCAAGTTTGATAGGAAATCAGATGAAGGGTTTTTATTAGGGTATTCTATACAAAGCAAGGCTTTTAGGGTATACAATTTAGAAACTAAGAGAGTTGAAGAAAACATGCACATAACCATCTTAGAAAATAAACCAAATGTTGCAGGGAAGGGACCAACTTAGCTGTTTGATCTTGATTATTTAACTTATTCAATGAATCATCAACCTTGAGAACAGATAAACAAGCAGACAAACATGCAGGTCCAAAAGAAGCTAATCATAGTGTATTACAGAATAATAATTTTGATTCAAAGGAAATTCTAAAATAAAAGTTGAATCTGCTCAGGACTACTTTGTACTGCCAATATGGTCTTCTTATACTTTAATAGTCAAGAGCTCAAAAGCAAAGATTGCAGGTGAAGAACCTAACAAAAATCCTGATTTAAAGACAGATGAGAAGCCAGTAGATAAGGAGGACAAGAAAAGGATGCTAATGATGCAGTTGAAGCTCTCAGAAAGGAGTTTGCCCAAGATACTGAGGATTTGCTTCTTTAAGCAGGAGCTGCTAAAGCTAGTAGTACTAACACAGTTAATACTGCTAGCACACCAGTTAGTATTGCCAGTCCTTATGGTGGACTATCCTTCACTGATCTAACCAATACTGACCAAGATGATTCTGAAATACCTGCTCTTGAGGATATTTATGACAATCCTACTGCTGGTATTTTTACCAATGCATCTTATGATGATGAGGGTGTAGTGGCTGACTTCACAAATTTAGAAACTATTGTGAATGTTAGTCCTATTCCCACATCAAGGATTAACTCTATTCATCCTTCAACTCTAATTCTTGGAGATCCAAACTCAGCAGTTCAAACAAGGAGCAAAGTGACCAAAAGTTCTGGAGCCCATGCTTTTGTAAGTTATATTCAAAAGTAGAGAAGAAATAATCATAAGGACTTCCAGCATTGTTTATTTGCTTGTTTCTTGTCTCAAAATGAACCCAAGAAGATATCTGAAGCACTTGAAGATGAAAGTTGGGTTGATGCTATGCAGGAAGAACTGCTGCAATTCAAGATTCAGAAAGTTTGGATTCTTGTAGATTTGCCTTATGGGAAGAAGGCAATTGGAACAAAATGGGTTTACAAAAATAAGAAGGATGAAAGAGGTGTTGTGGTTAAAAATAAGGCAAGGTTGGTTGCTCAGGGACATAGGCAAGAGGAAGGGATAGATTATGATTAGGTTTTTGCTCCTGTGGCTAGGATTGAAGCCGTTAGGATCTTTTTAGCCTTTACTTCTTACATGGGATTCATAGTCTATCAGATGGATGTGAAAAGTGCCTTCCTGTATGGCAAAATTGATGAGGAGGTATATGTGTCTCAACCTCCAGGTTTTGTAGATCCTAAGTATCCTAAGAAGGTCTACAAAGTAGTGAAAGCTCTCTATGGTTTACACCAAGCTCCCAAAGCCTGGTATGCTTCTTTATCTACTTTCTTGTTGAAGAGTGGATACAGAAGAGGAACTATTGACAAGACTCTTTTCATTAAGAATGACAAAGATGATATCATGTTAGTACAAGTTTATGTGGATGATATTATTTTTGGTTCTACAAAGAGATCTTTGGTGAGAAGAACAAAGACTTTATGCTTGGTTTGTCATATTTTGTACAGCGGTGGTAGAATTGACATTGCAGGTTACGATAAACAATGGCAGAAGACGTGAAGTTAAATATCGACAGAGTCAAGAGGTGTTAGTAGACATTCCAGAGAGGATTACAGAGCATGGGTTGAGTTTAGAAATCACTTAGAGCCCATGTGGGAGCTCAAGTACTAGCGAGGGGACCAAAACCAGTGGGAGCTTCGAGGATTATGGAAGATCAGATGAAGATTATTTCTATGAGAAGCAAGTGCTTGGTTATTTGCTTAAATTTGGTGTAGCAATAGTCAAATGAGAGTATAGTTTATGGCAATTGTGTAATCCAAAGAGAGGATTAGGCAGTTGAATAAACAAGCAGAGAATTGTGAATGAAGGATGATGTCTTACCAGAGAGATAGAGAGGTTCTCAGTTTAATGATGTTAGTTTAGGATATCTTGTATCGAAAGTCTCCTAGCCATGTGTTTGGTTAGTGGCGTGTCCCGTATGTTCGGCGGTACAGGAAGGTCAGAGTAGTAGCATTGTTAAAGGGAAGGTGGTTTGAAATTTACAGAGGTTACTTAAAACGGAGATGAGTGAAGTAATCAGCCTTCAAGTGGGAGATTGTTGAGTTGTGAAGGCTTATCCCACATTGGTAAGATAAGTAAACTGAAGAGGAGTTTCAGACTTATAAATATCCCTCTCTTTGTAATTGTAAACTTGGACCTGGGTGTGTGTGTTTCATTGTATCTTGAGTGTGTGCGTTTGTACCCCCATGCAGTTTGGCACTGGTCATACAGTTGGGCACAACCATGCAGCTTGGCAAGAGCTTAATAATATCTCTCTAGTTCGATCCCGTGGACTGCCACGACTATCCTAGTCGTGAATACCACGTTATATCTTAGGTTGATTTACATTCCGCTATTTATCTTCCATAGCCCATGTTTGTTGTTCATAATTGTTTGGTTATTCGTTGTGTGATCCTTTGTCGTGGGTGTTATATTCCCAACACTTCTTTATGGAGAATTGCTCATCAAAAAGCAGTGACGTCATTGTCGTATATTTGTACCTCTAGTTTTCTGATAGAATGCTTGTCCTTACAGCATCTTGAATTGGGAGACACTCTAAAATTGAGACTATTAAGCTCTCCAGCAAGTTAGTGAATCTATCTTCTACATCACTGCTGGTTATAAGCGTCCGTTTATGGTTCCCTGTCATTAAGGTTTTAAGAAAACCATGAGTGATTCTATTTCAATTCGCCCATGCGTGCTTGCCATATGATCTATCTTTTATTTCTAACTTTTAATAAGAGGAAGACATGCAATGGCAAGCACGCATGGGCGAATTGAAATAGAATCACTCATGGTTTTCTCAAAAACTTATTGACATGGAACCAGAACAACGCTTATAACTAGAGCGCAGAGTGCGTGAGCGTTAAGATAGATTCACTAACTTGCCATAGAGCTTGATAGTCTCAATTTTAGAGCGCCCTCCAAATTCAAGATGCTGTAAGGACAAGCATTCTATCAAAAAATGGAGGCTATAAATATACCAACAATGAAACATTGCTTTTATGACGCGGCGACAGAGCGGAGCGGGCGCGGCCGCAGTGAGGATTGCGCGCGCGAAATGGGACCTGATGGTCGTAACGAGTTTATAAGGATTATAAACCGAATCCTGTTCTTTCACAAGGGTTCTATCTCAAAATTTTATCTCCACATACCAGACATTTTTCTTATAGCTCTGAGTAAGTAGATCTATGGATGTTATTCTTATCAAGAAATGGTGTTCGGGAATTCCTCCTTATGAATACCAATCAATGTTATGAACTTCCATCATATGTGTTCTCTTGTCTAGAATTGAGGACACTGAATCCTGTTCTATAAAAAAAAGAATGAACGCCGTTGCAGGAGTAAACTTAACAATGCATGTTTTGTTTACAGTTTAAGGAGAACGAGCGTGTGAGCGCGGGAACTTAAACATGCCTTGATCTATAAAAAAAAATGAATGATGGCCGTTTGCAGAGTTTAACTCAACATAAGCTAGAAATATAACTCCAAGTAATCGAGAGCTCGCGAACCCTCACAGGCATGCAAAGGCTTTAACCTAGTGATCCGGAACCAACTTAAGGTAATTGCTGATAGGTCCTAAGAAGTTTGAAAGATAAAGGAAATCACTAGTGGCTTAAAAAATATGTGTGTGTGTTTCAATTGCAGCCTCGTTGGGACATACGACCCGGGAATATCTCTTCCGGAATCTTTTTATCATTGATTTGATTCTTATATATTTTATTTCTAAGTAGGTCTTGACTTTTTCCCTTTGTCAAGGGTAAAGAGTTTGGATTTGCCTAGTATTTTATATATATACTATCAGACGAACCACTGCTCTTTAAAATGTTTTTTACATGTTTATTCAGGGGTATATGATCAGCTTCATAGGGTATGAAAGGGACCCGTTGGACAGTTATTACTTCAGGGTTTGTACTTAGTTAGTATAAGGGGTTCTCCTAAATCTTGGATATGTTTTACGGGGTTCAAATAGCATGGCAACTATTACTGGCATTGTGTGGTTGGGTCAGTTAGGTTTGGCTATATATATGGAGTAAGCATTTTAAACTGTACGACCAAAGGTCACTGGATAATTAGTCTGCTCAAAGTCTACAATTAGATTTTAATTAGTTTGCTCAAAGTATATTAGGTATGTCACCGGGATTATGTTATCAGTAGATGAAGGTGTGTAGATGTTTTGAATGGAGGTCTTTAAAGTTGTACTAAACACAGACGCTCGATACATGCCTGTATGATAAGTTTCAACTGTAGTCTTGGGAAAGGACCAGAGTTCAGATTGCATGTTCTCTTTACAGTTTGAGGTACCTGACTACTACTATGATGCAAAATCCAACTAGTCATTGAAAATAAATGGTGTGGTTATAAGCTTCATGGCTTATGTATCAAGTTACAATCTCACTAATTTGAAATTATATCCGTAGATACTTTATATCAGCATAGATGACCTATGGAAGTTATTCAAATATATGTATCTTCAGTTGTGAATTTGTATTCTTATATATGCTTATTTAAGAATCGATGAAGTTAATATATTTCGATTGTGTTGTGTAGCAACTAGCAAAATGAAATGTGTTGCTGTTGAATTCAGATTTTCTAGATTTCTTGTAGTAAGGTTAACAAATATGCCTGCACTTGTCTTATATTATGGTCACATTTGAAATAAGCATAGCCCCAATGATGCCGACATCATGAATGTTATTATAGCAATGATGGTAGCTATGGCCATGCAATGAAAGTACTGCATACAAAACTCATGATGCCCTTGATGTGAATGTGAATACAATCAACTTAGTCGCCATTAGCTGCAATACTGATGGCTATGTCGTAAGTACATATGGCAAACTCGACTCTTCATTTTTGGTTTATCAGGTTCATGTGTTTCTGTAGACAGGCAGTGGTTTTACCTTTGCAAGGTCCAATGATATTGCCATATTTAGCTGACTTGAACTTGGCAAGGGAGAGGTGACATGTTTATAGTGTACGGTTTGACTAATGAAAGACGATTCATGTTCAAGGTTCAAAATGGCCTCACCTCGTGGGCATGCTGAGAGATGCTTTTGCAGAGTTTTACAACTCACAAATATATTACATGTACCCTCACAATCTTTTACAGCTCACAAATTTGAATTACATTTTTCATTTACATGCATTTTTTAAGAATTGCTACATACATTCTTTAGCACGACACAAGATACACACTCTTGGCTGAAAGTAAAGCTCTTTTTCACCTTGAATTCTTGATTTTTACTTGCTTTCTTAGAGATGTCCTTAACAATGAAGAAAAAAAAATCATCTTCCGTAATCTGAAATGTATGCATTGAATGCATGTGGTTTTCGCATATATATGTATTTCATGTATGATATTCAATATTTATTGTATCTTTTTGGATGAGAAACAACACAATGTGAACACATTCACATGTGGGTTGGTGTGTGACTGTGTGTGGACAAAACTGTTAAACAATATATTATTGACCATGGTTTATTATTATTCTTGAGTAGTTGATATGTGCTGGGTACCAAGTCAAAATTCACCTCAAAAAAATACTTGTTCCTATTTGTAACATGGAATGTTCATATTTTTATTGTTATAATTGAAATAATATTCTTAACATGTAATGCTCTTATTTTTATTGCATAAATTGGTTACTTTAAAGTAACTTTATTTTATAGATTTATACATTAGTTGTAGATTTGACCCACTCACATAATGAACAATCACTTTTAAATATGATTTAGCTATTTTTTATCATTTTGCTACAGTGCAATCTATAGTAAACTAAATAATATAATATTAGGGTTAGTGGGGTTCAAGGTTATAACTACCATTACGTTTTTAAGGCGTGACTTAAAGCGTCACAAAATATAAAAATATTTATAAATTTATATATTTATATCATATTACAAATATATTGAGTTTACAAAAAGTGTCATACATAAGGAATAAAGTCAAAAAACTATCTTTGCATGTAATCTTTTTTCATTTCTATATAAAAATACGATTTTTATCGAAATTGAATTCAAAAAAGCCTCCATGCATCACGTCTTATCACGTTTTTTCACTCCTCATCTCACGTCAAGCCTTAAGCTCAAGCCTTGGTCTATTACGTGGCGTGAAGGTTACGCCTCGCGCCTTTGTGAGGCCTTAGCGGCACCATGGCACGCCCTTTTAAACCATGGTGGTGTTAGAGTACACATAATCACAGTTCCAGAAAACACACACACCCTAAATTCATTTGATCAAACCCACAAAAAGGTAGATTTATTAGGTCTGATGGGGGCAGACGCGAAGGAGTTGGCAACTGGTGGTGTAGCAAGGATTTCGGCGCGGTCAAGATGGAAAAGAAGATCAAAAATCATCAGGTGCGATATTTTCTTTGCTTTAATTATGTTGATATATTTATCTTAGAAAAAGGGGGTGTTTTTTTGTTTGGGCACAATTTTTAGTTTAAACTTAGGGTTCGTTTGGTAGGACGGAATGAAATGTTAAATGAATGGAATAACCAACATAATGGAATAAACAGTTGAATGTAATAATTCATTACCATTATTAATTATGTTTGGTTTGTATGATAAGACGTAATGGAATCATGATAAAAAGACTAAAATGCCCCATTAGTGATAGGAAGTTAATTTAATATGTTAGTTAATGATGTAGTTTTATGTATTTGATTCCATTACAAGATGGAATGAAAAAAAAGTAGGAGGCCCCTAAGGAATGCTTTTGGTGTGATGGGTCATTCTTTGTAATGAATCATTACATTTCATAATAAATGTAAACAAAAAACATTTTTTCATTCCATCGTAATAATCTTTTCCATTCCCCCTTTGATTACAACATACCAAACACTACGTTAGTGTTTCCTTATTGCCGCCATGATAATTAATATTGGTGGGCAGTCTCGACATTGTCCTAATAAGCTTTTCCAAACATCCCCTTAATTACCTTAACATAATGACATCCACTCAGTCCCCTTTTATTGTGTTTGGTAACATATCCAACTGCTTAAGTAAGCTTATCCAACCACCCCCCAATTAATAAGATTGTTCTAAT
>BQNB010137033.1:0-17913 GCA_026074375.1 Tanacetum coccineum
AGCGATTGCTTTCGGCGTTTTTATCACAATAGATGTTGTCGATTGACTTATTAGTGATTGCCCCTAGCATATTTTGGATAATTAAATGATTTGATGTTTTGATTTTGAGGGTTATGGTAAAGGATTTTGATGTGGTTTTTGGTGCATAAGAATCACCAATTTTAGTTCTTGAGAGTATTTTCCCTTCCCATTTAGTTCGTGCTCATCCAAACATAAATTTTGGAATAAAAGAGAAAAATGAAGAAGAATAAAGACGTAAGCGATGAGCTTGACAATGTCAAGACGAATGATAGTTAGCATACAACGAACTTCATCCACGAAGTTATGTACCTTTTCTCGAGTATTGTGAATGTTCATAGAACAATCACACGATGAGGTATGAGGTTATCTTAGAGGTAGTAGCGGAAAAAGTGGACGGAAAATATTAACCATCTATTTAACAAAAGAGGCATGATTAAGGTTTTTGTGAAATGAGTTTGACATAAATAAAGAGTGACATTTTAATTTGCATTTCGCCAATTAAAGATACTTAAATATTTCGGATAAAATAATTAAGTTGTCAAGATTTATCGAAATCAAGACTATTAAATAGATAATGACGCGTTTACGAACTTTTTGATAGATTTTGATTAGTTTTCTATCCTAAGATCGATGGGCAAGTTTGATCCTCATGGTGATAAAACATCGTGACATTCCTAAGCATCATGATGACTCGTATAGACAACTACACGAATTTTTACGTTGTGGCGTGCTGCAAAAGAAAACACCTCCTCGTCTTTGCATCAACACATCGTCCCATCTGACTTCTCTTTCTGATTCGAGGTGAGCAGGTTGTCGCAGTGCGGTGGAGCTGAATAAAAAACACCTTTACCCACCCAGTGCTTGCCTAATCCGGGTAAATTTCCAGAATTGGTAGCACTATCGAACAACACTTCACTGATTACATCAGTGAGGACATCGCCTGTACCAGTTTGTTGTGTACAGTGTTAATACGGATTATACAACAAACATAGCTACAATACTAAAACAGTGTCAGCGGAATTTACATAGATAGGTGTTGACTACGTGATTTGGCGTTTATAGGTGGGCACTATCAGTATTCACACCATGATTCAGAGGGGCATGTTTGTTCCTGCTTGGCTGATTATTGTACAGAGTGACTTCTAAGGGATAGAATTTTTCTATCGATAGTGAATGTATCTTAGCTCTTCAAGATGTGTTATTAACATGTACTAAGCTTAAGTAGCACTTATCGCAAAAAAGTGTTTGTATCTCGGTGTGTCTATACTCTCGACGTTGTTGTTAGTTTTTGCTTTTGGAAAAGCGTTTTGTAATCATTGTTTTTAAAACTAGTGAATATGAATTTTCGTATATGACCTTGAATAAAAAACGTGGCTGTTTGGCATGTTTATAGTTACTTATGATTTGAGTTGGTATTCATTGTAGTCGGTATACCTAATTGAGGATATATTTGTATATTGATTATTAAACTGGCCTTGAGACGAAAGAATAGATGCATTTAGAAGTGAGCGAGAAAAGAGAGAGTTGAATGATGTTGTTTGGTATATAATTGACAGCAGGGTGCTGTTTGGATTTTTGGATAGCAGCGGTCCTCGGTATTATTTAAAGGGCCACCCTTTTACAGAGCTCTTGGTCCCCTTTAAAATCTAAGGGGCCGTCCACCTGAACGAAAAAAAATGGTTTTTCGATTATTGGCTGAATCATCTTTTAAAGTCTAACATTAGAAATATATATTAGGAGTCGAGATATGATTTACTTATCAATTGTGTTTCAACAATGATAGGTATGATTATTGAACTTTTCAAATTTAACTTTGCGTAAATATAGAGATTTCTTGGATTTCTTCGGATGAATAATCAAGACGTACACATTTACGTGTGATATTAGAGACAAGACTAATCTTGCGAAGAGGATGATAATTTTGCTGCGTATGAAAAAAATAATAATTGACTTCGATTGAGTTAGAAACGAGAGTGGATAACAAAGATAATGAAATGATATACGAATGTTGAGAAATTTTCGTCACAGTAGGGCCAACAAGACGATTCCGAATAGACGTAATGAGTTTAGACACTGTCTCCAAGAGAACGAACGTCCGAGGTCGAGAACAGGGGTAGTCTTGTTCACCAATCCATTAGTGTTTTGTGATCTTCACGAGGACTATGAGCCGTACTTCTATGGTAAATTTTAACCACCCCACTGCCACTCAACTGCCGTCTTTACTCTTTCTTCTCTATCGCTCTTAACTGAGTTCGCTATACACTGGTCCAGTCCAAAAAGATTTCCCTATTCTCAGGATAAGTATGTCCGATAGAACGAGGAGAAAGACAATAGTCATATAAACAAACTAGTTTCTTTTGCGCTTATACTTGTTACTTTGTTTTTTACAGCTCACACAGAAATCACCACCTACAGACATCCCGATTGGTCCAACCCATTACAAGCGCACTCTCATAACTCCATCTCTCATCTTACTGTAAAGATCTTTCGAGTCGTCACACTTTATGACTTGAGCTTGATGAGATCGAATTCTGCGCACTACATTATCTCTGTATGATCTGGAATCTTCGGTCTACTCATTACACACAGGCACGACTAAAACTTTTGGATCGCACAAATCTGTCTCCGTTGGTTGTTTTAAGGAGATGCCCAACAGCACATTATATAGCGGATTTCGATCACCCCTGGCGGGATCCACGTGAATCGCGCTTGACTATCGCTCAAGTGCCGGGCACAAGAAAACTCTTGAGTACCTTTGTAATCGCAAAAATTATACATTATAGAGCATTTAAGCGTTACAATAGATCTCCTTTCAGTATAACAGCAATTCCAATATTGGCCTTAAATATTTCTTGTTCGAGCTCCTTCTTTGTTCTTGAGTAGATGAACAGGATATCATCACTTAAAGATCTAATCATATAACTTATCCAATTATGGCACTTCGCATGTGGTTCATGAGATAATCATAAATATTCATGATGGTGCGTTTCAGTTCAACTACCTAAATGGCATAAACTTTGAGGAAACTCGTTACTCGGCCACACATTTATTGTGAGTATTCTCTGAACTGCCCCTCGCTTCAAGACATATACTTCTTCATATGTACTTCGAAAGATGTGATAACCGTCAACAAGTCTATTTGAGAATATCTCACAAAGCGGTTGATCTTTTTGCGATAGAGGTCTTGATATCACAGCAGTTAATAATTTCGTGTCGATTGCCTTTATGGGGAAGGTTAGGGCATAATGATTCTTCGTATTCACGTTGATTACATCGACGCGTCATAACACAGGAGTGGTTCAGATATACTTGGTACAGGTCAGATATGAGCAACGATAGTTCGATAAAGCAGAACCATGGCGCTTGCTCATCTTAAAAACAAGACCGGCAGCTCCCCAACATGAGGAGACATGGCGCCTTATGAAGCCTTTAAGCGGATAGCTCTCTGGTCGTATTGTAGTATCAAGGTGTAAAAAAATTTTTCATTTCGACTCGGGGCAAATCGAAAAGGTGCTCAGTAGCTACAGGTGCGAGCACCACAGTATTCAAATCGATGATTGGAATTCCTGCACTAATCGAGTCGGTTAGAGAGCCCAACAAGTCTTTGTAAGGAAATTAACATCATGACAATTGTTTGAACGATCGGGTAGCGGGGGTAAACGTCCTGCAAGGTCGTCGTTTTCTTCCTTCGTCTTCCCGACTTGCTCTTCAGTCTCTGCCTGTTGGTAGTTCTAGACATGTGCCCAAAAAGATAGGAGCAGTTCGCTTTTAACATGCTCTTCTGCATAAGTTATAGTGGCGCACAAGATGATGTTTCCAGAACAGTCCTTGTTTTCCCCGGGTTGTCTCTTCCGTCACCATGAACAATTAAGGTTTCATTGCGCCACAGGGAACTTGTCGAACTGATCTATTCTTCGGCCACAAACAAATACAGCTTTGGCACTAATTGCCAACCAATCCCATACCAATTAGAGAACGTCAAAACTACAAAGTTCTACGAGCACACTAAGTCTCTGTTTTTGAATGGGTGATTAAGAAGTTTAAAGTACAACCCTGAAGATACGGCGTTTCTAAACCCAACATTATTCTCCCGCACTAGTATCAAAACAAATCTCGTAATAATGATCTAGAGGTAATGATGGATGATATCAATTTTGGTGGGATCTAATAGGCAGTAGAGCACGAGAAGATTCTATCGACACCAGTATCAAATAAGACAGAAGCAAAACAGTTATTTTCACAAAGGAACATAGCCCGTCAACGACGTTTGAGTAAGGGTTTGGTCCCTGTAGCGGGGCCTACCGCATGGGGACTCACTTTCGCTGAAGCACACATGCCATTCCCACCTTGGTTACCACAGTGGTTGATTTTTCTCAGAGCTAGTTGTAACACTCCCTTCTATGAAAGCGTGTCCCCCCAGGGAGGCGCTCCGCAATCATACAAGTAGGTTTTTCGACCGAGCCGCTTTCTGACCTGCCCCAGTGCCCCTTTGGTTGTTAGCAGTATTGGAATTTGCAGCACTTCTACAGTCACACACTCTGATGCACTTGTTGCATTTTGGAGCACACTGACCGTCATGGTGATAGTTGCATTTTGAGCACAGAGGTTTAGATCCTCCGTAAGGTTTCTTTTCACCAGACCCTGCAGCATAATCCCTGCCCGTGTTCTGCCTCTTGTTCTGTTGTTGGTGTTGGTTATCATCTTGCTTTCTTTTGTTTTCACTTTGTCGTTCAAGAAAAGTGCGGATCTTCTGGTCCATCAGCTCAGTTGCAAATTGAATTGCATCCTGCATGGTTTTTGGCTTAGATGCCATTACACTTCTATGAATCATGTCGAGCAAACCACCGACATATTTCTCAATCTTGTCCGACTCTTCAGGAAACATCCTAGCACACATCAATGCCAGTTTCTAAAATCGTTGGTTATAGCCTACCATGTCGGTACCTTTAACCTTCAAATTCCACATCTCGCCCTCAAGTTTCTTAACCTCGCCCCTTGGGCAGTACTTGTCAGTCATCTTCTTTTTCAGGTTTGTCCAAGTTATTGCATAAGCAACATCGTGACCAACAGTCTTAACATAGGAGTTTCACCACGTTAGAGCACTTCCAAGAAGAATACAAGTGGAAAACTTGATTTGGTTTTCCATAGAGTAGTTGCTTATATGGAACACAGTTTCCATTCTTTCAAACCATTGAGTCAACTCGACGACTCCTTCAGTACCCTTAAAATATAGGGGTTTGCATTTCATGAAGTCTGGGTAAGTGCACCCACGAGCAAGAGGAGCTTGTCTCCTTACACCCGTGCTTGAATCATGACTGTCTTCGCCATTTCGGTTTTTGTCAGCGTCATGTACTGCCAATGCATCAGCAACGCCTTGGTCGATCAGTCTCTTAAGTTGCTCATCAGTCACAGAAATAATAAGGGTGGTTGTTGTGGCTGGTGTTGATCTTGTGGTTCGTTTTGGTGCCATTTTCTTCAAATCATAAGAAAATATAATACCTGTTAGATTTCATAAAATCATAACAATGACATGACATATACACAATAAATAAAGTGAGATCACATCGCACAGTGAAATATACAACTGAATTGAAATTTACAATGGTGTAGCTAAATCGACATTCATTCATAATAAATTCGATTACACACATGACATAATACATCCCTTCCATATATAATCTGGAAACATACATGACCTGATTCGGTTACAAAATGATCACTACAATTAATTAGGTTACAAAATGATAATAAAACCTAAAGCCTTACTATCCGGGAGTTACCCCGTAATACTTAGTAGGCTATATAATCATAGCTACAACATAACCAAAACTACGAACTACTACCGGCCTCCTCCGGTATCTCAGGACGTGTTGGCTCCCTAACAGGTGTCTGCTGACTCTGTAGCACTACCATATGCGTATGTAGTGTCCTTAGTAGTGTCAGCGCCTCTGTGAGTTGTGTCTGTCTCTTACGGTCTGCTGCCCGCAACTCCCCAATCTTGGTCTGTTGTGCTAATACAGTAGTCCGCAGTGCTCTTACCGCAGAACGGGCGGTATCACTAGCATCCATCGACCGTACCCAAGCCTTACGAGAAAGTCTGGCCTCACTCTCCATAAGTCTCGTAGTGCGAGCATGGGCACATCTATCTCTAAGCAGCATGTTGAGCTGACCGCTCATCAATTACCTATCATCCTGTGCATCATCAAGTCTCCCATAAATCTTGTCAGTATCCTGTCTAACAGTCATGACAAAATCTGTCATCCGCTGACTCAGTCCCGCCACATCAGTCGTTGCTGGTGTCCCCAGCATGTCCTCAACCATCTCATCCCAAGTGTCTGTGATCCCATAACCTACCTCTCTCTCAGGGTCTCGCCTAATCTCATCATCCAAAGTGCCAACATATCCATAGTCTGCTCTAAAGCCTCTAGTAGGTCTAGCAGTGGGAGCAGATGAACTCTCACCGACCTCAAATCTCAGGCCTAAACAATACACAACCTCTTTCAAGGCGGTAACGTAACCTCGGAAACACCTGCCCTACAGTCATTAGAGGGAAGAAGCAAAGGTGGTGATGGAGTAGGTGATGGTATAGGTAAAAGTGGTGGTGTCCCTGATGGTGGTGTCTCTGATCAAGATGCTAAGATGTAGGTGGATGGTGCAGCAGCTCTCATCATGGCCACCGATGTCCTGGTATGTGGAAGTACAATAGGTGATGGTAGTGGTAGTGGATGGGAAGTAGATGGTGACTCGGCTCTCAATCGGATCATAGCAGCTCTGTATCCCAAAGGATAAGTAGGACTAACAGGTAGTGGTAGAGGTGATACAGGTAATGGTGATGATACTGGTAGTGGTGGAGATGGTATATGTGGTAGTGGCGATGAGTATGATGTAAGTGGTGATGGTGGCGGAGTAGATATGGCAAGAAATCTGTCAACCTCTGCCACAGGCGGGAATGGAATAGGTGTCTGATCCTGGATAAACATCCTGGCAGTGGTACGACATGTGGGTGGTGGGACAGAGTCGACCGGAGCTAGGTGCTCCCCCTTCTCCTCCTCCTTATCCTCATCCTCGTCCTCCTCCTCGTCATTAACATCGTCTCTGTAGGACTCCTCCTCATTCGGATCCTCCTCGGGATCGGACTCAGTAATATAACCTGGTGAATCAGCAGTGGGTGAGACATCAGCAGGTAGTGGCTGATCCTCAGCTGGAAGCACATCATCCTCTAGTGGCATAAACTCTGGGTATACCGGCTCCGGTACATATGGTACATAAACAAGTAAAGGTGGGTACTCAGGACCGGGCACATAGTCAAGAGACGGTGGGGCCTAAAGAGCAGCCTCCACATAAGGGTCCTCTAGCATCATGGGTAGTCCATCGACTCTCGGAGATCCTATGTCTGACAGATACTTGAACGGACTAGATACCTCCGTGTAAGTAACCGTGGAATCCTCTGAATCCGACATGACAAAATCTGAAAATCAAAAGTAGCTTATATAAGTATTAATATAAGACTCTTATCGCAATATACATAGTATTTTATAACATGTATATTAATCATGAATGCATCTAGTCTAACCAACTAATGCAACACTAGTGTATGTATGTCCCGTGAAAATCCCTTTGTATGAATGCAATGTTTGAAAACGGTTATAGTCCAGCAAAAACATTTGACCTGGTTCTCTATAACCTTGGCTCTTGATACCAATCTGTAACACCCCCAAATTGGGTCGTAGCGGAATATAGGTTGAGAGTGTTACTTCATAGATCGATAGCACAAGATATATATAACAACGACCATTTAAAAGTCGTTTAAAACCGATACATTGGATTTAACAAATTGTTATTACATAAGTCTGAAACTTCACTAGTTCATTGTTCAAAATACAAATATTTTAGTCCACAAATATATCCCCAAAATGTAATGCAACCAAATCTTTAATGCAAATGACTTGCAAAATAACGACCACCAATGTATCTCTTGTCTTGTACCTCATTGATCTCCTGAGAAAACATTGCTTAAAACGTCAACAATAATGTTGGTGAATTCATAGGTTTGTAAAATGTATAATGTAGGACCGCAAGATTTCCCCACGATAATTAAACAGATGCAAACATCATAAAATGTAATTACGTTTCCCTAAGCTCGTGACACTGAAGCTCGACATGTATGAATTGCAATATAAATTGCCAACATTGCCCGTGATGATGTTCTAATCCGCAACATCCCAAATCAGACATGGTATACGTTCGTTGTCCGGCATATCGGCACAGTGAGCATGACTCACCCGAACGGGGATGTCAATCTCAAATAAATCTATTTATAACATTCGCGCTCACAACAAGTAATTGACAGTTCATGATAATGGGCTCAGAGGGTTCTCGCTACTTAGGCAAACACGTAATCGTAATGTAAAATGTCCACTTGCGTCCAATTGTAAAACATGCATATGTTTCTCACCCCAAAACTTGTAAATCATTATAAATATAAAACGTGGGGCTATGAACTCACATTGAGTGAGTGAATCGATAATGTAAATCACTAACAGAAAATGCGTCACGAATACGCCCGAATGCAACCTAATTAATTATAGATCGTATGAGTACTAAGTACTTTGAATATCTAATACCGTATATAATTCTATATAGCAACATCACCATCTAATTGTATTAGTGAAATAACATTTATAAAGTAAAAACGTTTATAAATATCACTTTAGTAAAAATGGCGTAACTTTCCCGTTTTAAGTCCGTTTTTAGTGATTCTTTCTAGAACGTCTTCGCAGTTAAAAGTTTTATCTAACTAATGTATTTTTCCAAAAAAAAGTATCTAAGATGAATAGTGATTTTTACTGTTCATAGTTTATAAAAATATTTTTATAAACTTTAATTAGCGTAAACATTAAATATCCATAAATCCTTCGTTATTAATCGAAAAATTATGATTCTTAATGTTTTGGAATCCTAAAAATATGTACTTTTTATGAAATATAATTATATTATTTTATCTGAATTGAAAAATAATAAGTTTTTATAAAATTGTTTTTATAAAAGCTTTTATTTATTGTAAACTTGCAAATGGCGTATCTTCTTCGTTATTGCTCGGATTTTTGAGTTCTCTACATGCTTACGATCGTCATGACATGTTGTATCTTATAAAAATATAAAATAAATACCTTATTTTCGTGATTAAAATAGTAGGTTTTGATCTTTTTGTTAAAATGTGTTTAAAACTTGTTTTTAAACTTTTTGGCATCAATGTATTATTACAAGTCCTCTACCATGGCCTATACCACAAATCTTATATACTTTAGGTCCTTAGTTCATCATTTGTCCAAGTATGTCCATGATAACAAGTCTTTACATGTCTTTTGCTTATAAACTTAATAAGTACACTTTTTAAGTAACTAGTTTATATATACTTTTTATAAACCAAACCATACTTGTGCAATGCTTATACTTCCATTCCAACATGATATTAACATCAATATAACATATGAACAAGCATATCAAACCATGATCAAAAGTAAAAAATCCATTTTACATGTTAATATGTTTCCTAGATGGTGATTTACTATATAAACACTATATACACATAAAATCATAAATGTAAAGAGATTAAGAGTTTTAGATGACCTTAATATGAAGTAGAATGATGAACAATATGATCTAAACCTTAGTTTAGATATTAAACCCAAGCTTCCAATACTTATAAACCCTAATTCCAAAGAAAACCCTAATCTTGCACTTTCTTGCTTAACCCTTTTAAATGCTTAATCAACCCTTTAATACACCTTATTAATGTCTTAGATATGATGTGAGAACAGTTGTATATTTGGTAGATAAAATTTTATGGATTGTTTATGGGTGTTTGTTTCAAGCCAAGGCTAGGAGGGAGCTAAAGAGAGAATGAGTAAAGTTTTTGTTACTAAAATGAGATGTGAATAAAGACATGCATTAGTCTTGTATTTATAGCATAAATATCTAGCTAATGGTTACTTTAACTTAACTATGGTTAGGCTATGAATGACCATTATGTAAGAAGTCATGAAGGGGGGAGTGGGCTCTTATAAGAGTTGATATGTGTAAGACTAGTTGCTAGGAGGTTGCTTGAAACTTTGTATAACAAATGGTAATTGTAGATGCAAGTTGTAGATATTTTTCCTTTGTGTTTTCTATCTATATATCCGGATATGTATATATGCATAAGGAAATTATGAAATTTCTGAGTATTGGGTATAATTGTGGGTATTTGGTTAAGTATAGATAGGTATTGGTGCTTACGGGTATGCCTAAATGTATTTAATCGCGAAACGTAAAAACTTTACGTAACCAATAAAAATAAAATGTGCAATGTTTAATAATTATCCTCCAAATAGTTATCTAACACTTGCTTAACGTAAACATTTAATTGTTTGATGCCCGTTTACGTTGAATAAATTTTTTTAGCTTACGCGATTTAACTTAACGATTAGAATTAAAAGCAAACGCGTACAAGACTAAAAATAAGTAGTGGATTAAATAACATCGTAAAATGACCTGAAAACACGGGGTGTTATACGTAGTCTACTAGATGGCCCCCTTATAGGGACGGCGGCCTCCAAATATATCTGGGACCGCCGGGACCGCCCCCAGTGAACCTTGGGTTTTCCTGCCTATAAATACTGCTCTATTCCCAACAGAAAAAACACACCACATAGCACTAATTTTTTTGATAACTTTCTCTCTCTAAAAACCTTCTTTCTCTCTCTAAATCTCTTGATCACTAACATCCTTTGATCTTGTTTCAAGTGATCTAATCTCATCTCATTGTTCTATCAAGTACAAGAGAAGAACATTCATATTCGCCAAGAAACGAATTGTTATTTAGTGATCTCTCCTCTCTTCTTCTAAGTACCAAATCTCAATTGTAATTATCTTATGTAATTGTGTGATTCGGATTATGTGTAAATCCGATAGTGTAGATCTTGTGATTGTGTATTGCTTGTGAAGTGGTAGATTGGTTCTAGCTAAGATTAGGACTCGACATTTAGCTTAGTGTTGGAAAATAACGTAAGTGACGTGTAAACGGTTTTCTCCGCCTGAAAGGAGCTTGTTGACATAGTGAAATCTCGAGTAGGATACTCGGGGAGTGGAGTTAGGCGAAGAAGAGCTTCGTAGCCAAACCACTATAAATCTTGGTGTCTTGGTTTGATTGCTCCTTCTGTCATCTCTTTATATTGTTGTGATTATTATTTAGCATTAGTTTAGATATTTACTTTGTTGATTGGTTGAACGTACAACTCGAATCTAAGTATTTTGAAAGCAAACTTTTAAAACGTAAAACAAACCTATAAACTATTTAACCCCCCCTTCTAGTTTCTACAGGGTTATCAGTGATCACACCCACAAAGTTCATATACTAAATATGCATGGTTTTGTGGAATTCAAATTATTTAGAAAAATAATTTTGTTGCAGAGGTGAACTACGGCGTTGTCCAAGGTTGGAACTACGCCGTAGTTAAGTGAAAGCATAAAGTTTTTTAAATAAGCCAGACCAACTACGACGTAGTCCAAGAATGGAACTACGTCGTAGTTAAGGGGAATACACCAGAGTTTTAGGACTTTGGAATAACTAGGGCGTAGTTAATGTGTCTAACTACGCCGTAGTTGCAGTTTGCAGCTAACATTTTTCACTTAACCACTAGCCAAGGTGATCCCGATTATTATCTCCTTGTTATAGCAACCTGCAAACAAAGTAAGAATACACAAAACCAAACTAAAAGTGCAGAATGGAAATGAAATAAACGAAAGGGAAAAGGACGGGTTGTCTCCCGACAAGCACTTTTCTTTATTTTCGAGTCCTTAAGTTGGACTCATGTGTTCTTCTCCTTGCTTCTTGGACATACTCAATCACGTCCATTGTTCTCATCATCCCAGCTCTTATAATAATATCAAGTTTTCCTGTACTTCTTTCCTATCCTGCACACAATCACAATCACAACCCGTGCATTAAATGTGTAAAAACAAGAGCAAACTAAAAGAATTAGCAGATTTTCGAATTCAAAATTAATTAAAGGCGGTTAATCATTCTTTTAAAGACACGAACATCATCAAAACATCACTATGGAAAGCCAAGAACTATTTTTAGAACTAATTTCACCAAGTCATGTATAAAAAACATTTACTTAAAACTTACACAAGACACAAGAAATGATCATTCCTAGAATCTTCCCAACACTTTCAAACTACCCTTGCATTTATGTTATTTAAAGTTTTTAAAAGACATTTTTGATGTTAATAAACTAACTACGTCGTAGCCCAACGAACTGGCTACGCCGTAGTTAAGACACATGACGAATTTTTTTGATGAAAATAAACAAGAACAATACGCAAACACTCAAACAAACATGCAAACATACAAATTAAAAAAAAAGAGGGTCAAGCACTCAAAAACACTCAAACACATAAACACGACACATATTTCAATCAAACAATCAAAAACTTCAAAAATAATTCCGCAGCAGCGGCACCAAAAACTTTATGCGTGATTTCCTTTAACGATAACTACGTCAGGTTTTACATTTATAAAACCCTAACTACCTCGACTAATCCTACGCACTAAAGATCAGTGTACCCTATCGTGTATAGTGTAGTGATTGGTAAGTACGGGCGTCGACATTGAGAACAATATGTATTCTCTAATTGTCTAATTGAAATGACATTCTACCTAAGAAGCAATAAAGAAACGCTTTTGAGTTTTAGTAACATTATTGTGTGATGAACCTAACTGATCTAAAGTGAATTGGTATAGTGGCAGACAACTAATAAGGGTGAACGCATTTAATTATTATGTTCTAATTGCAATGTCTTATTACAATCCTAAAGGAGGTCTAATTTCATTAGGCTCAAAACCACATCCTCGCCTAACCTATGATCCATGAGTGGAATGGACTCACAAGGAGAATTGACCTATTCTCAGTTCACAGTCATTAAGATTTTCAACTAACCTATGAGATATGCTTTTAGTGTCTCTCCATTGATTCCAATGTGTTTAACTACTAATACTACACTTGTTGTAGTAAAAGCTTACACCTAAGAGGGGTGTAAGGGTCAATAAGACAAACATCTTACGTTAACAGGTTATACCAATTAGCATGGCTTGCATTCCTTATCATGTATTTATTACTAAGGGTTGCCTACTGGACATAGGCCGCACAACTACCAGGATTGTTCAGCCCGTAGTTAATTGTATACACTAAGATTCGAATGATCACTTAATACATAGTACACGCTCAACCTCATATCAATACTCAGAAAGGAATTCAAGGATCTATAAGCACACTACATAAATTATCCAGGAAGAATGCAATAAAGACTACAAGATCATAAAATAATAATCTAAGGGATAATTAATAAATTAAATGCCAAAGAACATAATCAAGCATAAATAAACATACTCCAACAAATAAAGATGAAATCAATTAATTAAAAAGTAATAATTAAATTGAATTAAATATTAATAGATGGAGTTAATTGTACATATCATGCTAAAATAATGTTCATGATCTGCTCTAGTCGAATGACATGACAAACCCCGAAGGGTTACCCTATATCCGGACTGGTCGTCCTCTTTTTATCCCCCCTTTCTGTCGCATAGTACCACCGAACCAAAAAGAAAACAAGAATATCCCATCTGCTCCATACGTTTGGTATATATATATATATATATATATATATATATATATATATATATATATATATATATATATATATATAATTAAGTATTAGTTTGGGACTTTGGCAAGAATGGCCCTTCACCATAGTTATCGAAATAACACAAAGTCCATGAATGTTTATAAGATTTGTGCACCATCGGTCCCTAAACTTGATAAAACTACGGCGTTGTTATAAGAGTCCAACTACGTTCTAGTTTTTCTGACTCACGTTTCCTCATTTAAATAATAAAAGCTATGACGTAGTCATGGGAACGAGCTACACCGTAGTTTCTCTAATGAGTATTTCCATCTTTAGCACAAAATAGCTACAACGTAGTCCCAACGGGTCAACTACGCCGTAGTTCTTCTTGAACATGTAATCCCTTTTCAACAATGATCAACTATGGCGTAGCTAAAGGTATGAGCTACGCTATAGTTTCCTCCTGAATACAGTTTTTCTTGTTGGTTGTCTTATTTTGCCATTTTCCGCATCTTTTCCGTTCTAATGCATTAATTATTTTAAACCTGAAATATGAACGAATTAAGTACCAGATTCTTATAAAAATAATATAAAACAAATTAATAAACACGAGAATTTGATATATAAAAGTATAAAATATTTGATGTTATCAATTTGCTAAGTGATAAGAGGCATTAGGATAACCCTTGTTTTTAGCCTGCATTTTTTATAGTTATAATGATCTCATTGGTCATATAAATACCACACACCCTTGCTTAGCACTCATTTTTAGTGCAAGATACCCCTAGTACTCCCTTCTGAGCCTATCCTTTTTGCCGTTCTCGTAATTTTCTGGTGGATTCCAGATTATTAATGAAGAGCATTGTTTACACCCCACCAAATGTTACATCTAAATCTCCTTATCCTTCCTTGTATGTACTAATTTTTAATACATTATTGTTATCACAATTGTTAAACCCTAGTTAATTGTTTACTTGATTACATGGTTGCTAAGTCGAGTCTATTGTTAGTGTATACAGTTTTAGGACAATTTGGATTCATGGTAGTTTTTTATTATATGGAGAAATGGGAAGAAAGTTAAATCATTACCCCCATACATGTCTAATATGCTCTATGTTTATTGATCCTTCTCAATTCGGGTCATTAGTTAGTTTGCTATTGAGTATCAAAAACTCAAGTGTAGGAGTGTCATTATAAACCCCGAGGCATGTATATTTATATATTTTCAGCAGATGGCAGGGCAAAAGTGTATATATAAAAATAAAATAAAAAGAGATAAAGAAAGAAAAAAATCAAAAAAATAGATTAAATGAAAAAAATGCAAAAAAGTATGTTAGAATATACGAGCTACCATCTTACTGTTGTTGATGTCAAAAAAAGAAAAAGAAAAAAGAGTTTGCTGTAGAGTTGTGTACGATTAGTAGTGTTTTTGTTTAGTCTAGGCTTAGCAACGCCTTTTACATGTATTTTTGTAAATAATTAGCTTGCCACTAGTAAATTTCTCCCATGTTCCCTAATCGTGTTTCCTTTACCCTACACCTAACGTTATAACTATTTAAAAGACCTCTTTGATAGTAACTCCTAGGTGCTTATGCCAAAGTGGTGGAGGTTTTGATCATTTGTCAAGATTATGATAATCTATATACTATGACATATAGTGAGTGTTTATTTTCCCGTTTCCTATATTGTTATAATTCATTATTACACCAGAGCAAAAGAGAGAATCCAAACACTTATGTGAGGTGCTAGTGTATAATTTTTGTGCTTTTAATTACAAGGTTAAACTAGTTGTGCCATAAATTATATTTATTAAGTAGCATAAATACCCTCGACTTTGTTATTTACTAGGTAGAAAAGCTCATTTGCTTGAGGACAAGCAAATCCCAAGTATAGAGGTATTTGATGAGGTGTTATTTTATACACTTTTTCGAGGCCATTTAACCATCTCAATCATGTAAATATGCCCAAATATTGTACTTAATTGTTTATTTTTTATGTTTTAGCATTCGGGAAGCATTTGGAGGAAATCATGTGACTTTGGCTCAATTCGGGAAGAAACTGGACAAAAATACATCTTTTCAAGCTTGCGACTTCCATTCTAACGCCTTCACCAAAAGTGCCCAGAAAGTGAAGTTTTTAATCAAAAATGTGACTTCTCAGGTTGTGGAGACGACATCAGAGTTTCACCCTGACGTTGTCAGAATCAAAGCATGATGGCGTCACAGTAGCCGACAAGAAGAACCATTCAGAGGATTCAGCGGCCTGACGACATCAGGAAACCCTAGTGACACCGTTAGGATGCAATTTTTATATATACAACCCTTTATTTTTTATATTTTCGCGTGGAAAACTTGGGAGAACTTTTATAGCTGATACTATAGTCGATTTTTAGGGTTTAATAACCCTTATGTACTCATTTTTACTCCATGATTAATTGAAGTGAAGTTCCTTTACCCTTTTCATCATTCAATATGTCTATGTGTTGATTGATTAATTATTCGTCACTTTCAATTAACATGTTTGGCTAAATTTAAAATGTGTTTGCTTATAATTGCATGAAACTTAGTTTGTAATCTCTTTTATTATTGCTTCTTGTTAGTGGTGTGCGCGTTAGGCATTAGAAAAACTAGCTATTTGATCTTCATATCATAGCATAGACATCTAGTGAAACACAATTAGGTTAAGAGGATACCCACATTCCGGATCTTCATATCTAGTTTGTCGCAAGGGTGGATTCCTCGTTAAGTATTTAGCTCACGTGAATTTACTATTGGACATGAGCGGTGTCAGCATGTAACCACCGTTTAGGTTGTCACATAGATAGTGGATTTGACCAACCCGCTTCTGAATTAAGGGAATACTTACACATTACACTAACGAGGGTGACGGGAAATAGGATTAGAGAGAACAACTAGGGAGTAGTGCATAATTAGGTGAACACGTTTGTTTAACCATACGAGTTACCCACAATTTACTTTTATGCATAATTAGAATAGAATTAGGAGTAGTTTAATAGTAGTTAAATAAACCCACTCTTCAAACTCGAGATTTTAGTTGCTTTATGAAAAACATAAAAATACAAAAATAGTCTTCCCTTAACCTTTAGACCTTAGTAATGTACAATTCAAGCCTACCCAAACTATTCCCCTAGAGAACGATAATAACCCCCCGAGTCTTGCCTATACTACACTATAACGATTAGGTACTCTACCTAGGAGGATTGTAAAAATTTTGTGGCGCAACCCGCTGCATAACCTCCTTTACCCGATCACATGGATGTTGAATCATCTTTACTACCGTAAAACCTAAATAGGAGAAACACCAGACTAAGTGCACTCCCTAAACCAAACATAACATAATTTTAAATCATTAAAGAACTCAATGATCTTCACAATATCTCTAACAATATAGATTCATACCTCCAAAACGTACTAAATGCGTTACCAAGACCTTCCACAAACCACACCACAAACCACACCACTACCAGAACTACTCAAATACCTCTTCCACCACCGCTTCCATCACACCTTCCACCTTCACAAACCTTCTTGCCACTCGACCAATTCTTATGGATTGATGGACCTCCACCACAACCTTCACAACATGAACACATGTGTGTAAATTGCCATCAAACACAAACTCTCATTAATGAAGTAAGTCATGAAATGCGTTTCATGTTTCACCATATTCTTGAACGACTCACCGACATCACAAAACAAAAACCATAATGTTGGTTATGCAAGCACAAATGGACTTATTCGGATTTTAGTATTTCTTTTTATTGATGTTATTAGTATTTCATATGATATGTAAAGAACTAAAGCCGTGTCCTTATTTTTCTTGATTGTATGAGGTTTTTACCACCTTTCATTGGTGTTTTATTACATGGTTGTAGTTCTTATTCCTTGTGTTTAATCATGGTATGTTATGATTTGATCCTTAAATTTCTCTATTGTTATAATTGCGATGCATTAACCTTATTGTTATATTGATTGTATGCATTAACTTTATTTTTCTGTAACGAAGGACATATCCCTTTAAAAGGGACACAGTCGATCTTGGCAATTAGTATACAAAACCAAAAAAAAATCTCTAACATTTTTTTTGCAGGTTCTCTCCAAGCAAGGGGGAGCTTATATTTACACTATCTTGCATTACACTAACCATTTTTTTGTAGCTTTAAAATCCATTTGGATTACTTAACGCCTTCATTAAGGGGGG
>BQNB010137034.1:0-17912 GCA_026074375.1 Tanacetum coccineum
CTTTAAAGTTGATAAATGCAGCAATTCAGGAGTGTTTTGTGAAGATAAGCTAAAAGGCGCATAAATTGGAGCTAAAACAAAGACATTTAAAGATTTCTGAAAATTCACCAATATGCCGTAACCAACTAAAGAGATACGGCGTATCAGCACCAAGACTTCACAAGAAAACGCGCTTGACCAATTCCTAATACGGCGTATCTATGCTATCTACATACACCGTATCTGTGAAGATATAGTAAATCAAGTAAATTGGGAATGATATCAAAGATTTATTACGAACGTAGCGCGCACTCCAAGGAATCCAGCCCAATATGCCGTATCGACCTATCTGGATATGGCGTATCGAGTATTTTTCAGCAACTATAAATAGAAGACTCAAAAATGAGTTTTTTGTGTGCAATATCATATTTTTTATACCATACTCATCAGAGACGAATTTTAGAAGAGAAGATCAGCCATAAAGGTCAAGCATTGATCACTAATCCATAGAAGACAAATCCGGTAATCTTACAATCTTAATTACGTTAGTCGATTTAAATTGATTTGATTACCCTTAGTATAATTACAATGGTAGAGGGCTAATACACCCTGGGTATTAGCCATCTTCATGAAAGTGTCAATGTTTTGTTTTGGGATTAAAATGATTTCTTAAAATTTTGATCGTTGATTGTTTAATTATGTTTATCACCTCATACTTATTTATGTGTTTGAATATGCGACCTATCATTCAACTGGGTCTAGTGTTACGGACTAAGTAATCTAGATACTGGGATAGCTCTCCATATCGTGTCTTATATTACTGGACCAATATGATCACAAATAACGTTCTGTCTTTGTCTTTTGATTATGAGCTTAGTTGGACTGATAGTGAGCACCGCCTATGTTTCTGCAATCATCTATAATTAACTGATAAAGAATGAATAGTGGACTGACCTGTATATTAAAACACCTTCAAATTAAAAGTGGGGCAAATGTCGCCGTTGGCAGGAATGAGTTTTAACGAGGATCACCCACTGCTTTTAGAGATATGGTCTATTGATGTATATGGATTATAAATGTAAACTAATGGATGGATTGTTATTTGGATGCATTAATTGTGACAGGATAAGGATTATATTGTGTCCTAGGTTTCTTATATGATGTCCCGCCTAAGACTTTAAAGAATGATTTGCCTATTGTAGGCTACGAGATTAAAGTAAATCATGTTGGCAGTTGTATCAATCTTAATGTTATCTAGAAACAAAAACAACCAAGCTTATTTATGAACCGATTTAAATATGGCTAATACAGTTGTTGATCATTAACATTTTTGGCCTTAAGTACTTTGTGTTGTTCTATCTTAGTCTTATGTTGTGGTTTTTTTTGGGTGCAAGGTTTTCTAATCTATTAATCTTCATCTAATAATGGTTTTTATTATGTAGATTTGAATTTGTTATGATTGATTCTCCTAACCTTAAACTTGTGCCAGTCGTTCTCAGGCTTAATCCTAGTGGCCTATTATCATTTATACATTACAAACTGGTACAGATAGCAAATTGTGAGGTTTAACTCAATAAATAAAAACTAAATAAAATATCTGATTACTATAAATGTACGTACATTTATCCACTCGTGTTAGATTATTCGACATGCAGCACTAGACGAGTACCACGAACGTACTGAGTTCTCATCATTTTGTGGACTTGCGGTGGTCAACAAGTGCTCGGATTAAATAGTGTTGTTTTAAGTTTATGTCCGGCTAAAATATAGAACTGTAAAGGACTAGAAGAATCAAAAAATTTATTGAACGCTCAAGTCAGATCGGGACAGCAATACAACATGGATCTCATGCATGTAGATAAAGGGGTGGAGTGGTGGTTTTATCTCAGATTTAGGTTTGGTTAGATCTCAAACAAAATTAAAAGCGTTAGACACTTTTGACGAAAGGGAATGAGTATTGTAGCGATCTTTGGATTTAAAAAAGTCTCCGTAAAGGGATGAACGTTGTTTAGGATGTAAGTTCCAACGATTAGTCACTTGAGATTCATAGAGAAGGGGTTTGGTTTGAAGGCAGAGCCCAAATACCCGTCCTGAAGTAAACCGTTGGTATCTGTTGAATTTAAAGGGAAGAGCATAATATTCAAAATAGCTTTTGAGCAATGGGTAAAGGTGGGCTTGTTTTTTATATTTAGCAAATCATCCCAATGTTTTTGATAGTTCGCTTTGGTTCCTGCGGAGAGGTAAGTGTGTCAGTGATATGGATAAGTGTTTTATCTTCTTAATTGACAGTTAGGTTTTCCAATTTTTTTTTAAATATGCAATAGCATTGTTAGCATGAATACAAAGAAGACTGCCTGATGTTTTTGAATTGGTGAACAGTATTTGCCACTTCAGAGAGCTATTGAACGGTGTTTTTTTCGCTCTAGAAACATTTCCTGAAATGGATATGGACACCATGACTTAATTAGTGTCACGTAGCATTTAATAGTGTTTGGAAACTTGTGGTGTATTTTATCTTCTGGTTATTTAAATAGGTTGAAGGTTCAATTCTTAGAAGGATCAGTCAGTACTGAGTAAGTTCATCAGGGAGTAACTCATCAGAAGGATCAGTCCTCCAAGGAGTTATCTCATTAGAGAGTGTTATTCTTTTAGGAGTACAGCTCATCAGCTACTCGTTCACAATGAACATCATCAGTAGGTATACTCTTTCAGTGAGTGTTTGATGAATGCTATTGCTTTTTGCTGGAGCTGGTTTGTAACTGGCCTTGACATATTAAAGGGCGGTTTCATGATAAACTTTAATGGACCATGTAATTAATGGTTGTGTAACCACTCTTGCTATAACGAGGGATAAGATCCGGTCTGCGTCGAGTACACCGACGTTGTATGTGGAGCCTAATACACAACAATTCTAATTAAGTGTGTACGTATATTAGTAATTTCCCCTAATATCTTGTGAAACTGGGATCAACAGTTACAGAATACCATAAGAACAAACATGAAAAAAATGTAATATATCTTTTGGAGTATTTGATTTTAGTCAATCTATAAATAACCGCTAACAACAACAACAACGATACCCAATCCCGCCTAGGCAGAGTACGGGGACAAAATAACCGCTAAGAATAAATATTAAATAATATGAAACCAATCATGTTAATTCGATTAAAAACATCGTTATGTCTCCCATAAAGATGTAAACAATTGTCAAACGATATGTCTTTCACTAAACATCAAATATGAGACTAAAATTACGATTTAGGATAGGATGAAAATACTCACTCACACTACGATTTAAAAAGTGGCACGGTTATTTGGGAACATATTTGGTAATTCATTATTTCCATTCACCAAGATATAAAACTCACCAAACCTCACTTCGCCGCTTATCTTGTCCTTAACCCTAACTTACCCGAATAAGTGTGAGAGTTTTTACCAGACTTTATGCTATTTAGACGGAATGTGATGTCATCGACGATGAAGCTTAATCAATTGAAATAAAGGAAATAACTGTTCAAAAGGTGGTCTCTGGGTTGGCTAAGGGTTAATGTTTGCAAAAGAATTACAGTAAATAGCTCACGATCATATTGTGAACTTTAAAACGCAAACTCTTAGACATTATCATATCGTTGCAATCCCAGAGAGCAAACAAACTTAAACTGCATTAAACATGAAATAATATATAAATAACAAAAGAAAGTATAGACAAAGCGAAAAATATACAATGGAAAACAACAAATCCACAATGTCCATAAAAATATTTTAAAAAACAATCTTTTGTCGAAAACACACAAATGCCTTTATTGGGGAATATTAAGTGACATTTGCGTTACGAATCTTTTCCTCATACCTATTTTTTATTTTTTAGACAGACGTTCATAAATCTAACAATAAAAAAAAATTTAAAGGCTTATTTATTGACCAAAAAACTGTTTTTAAATTCATATCGTTTTTATTAAATTGAACACACATAGTTACATTCCTCATCTAAAGTTAGCAATGAAGTTTACCTGAAGTAAAACATATGGAACTTATTGGGCACAAACTCCAACTATATGCTGGAATAATCCGTTTACCTGGGCAACAAATTCGTAATGAAATCCTTCTCCAACCATGATGCAAAACCATTATATTTCATTTCTAGATTCATCTTCCATCTCATCTTCTGCTTTCGTATGCACAAAGTCATAAGTTTGGATGTTTGCTTATTAATGTCGTTAGCTTAATAGTTCACCTAAATATGATTAGAGATGTAAATGGTTTGCAAAGCATCATGCCCTATTTCGTAGTTTTTGTGACTGTTAAAGTTCCCGAATGCTGGTGCACTTCCCTAAACTTAAATATTGCTTTTATTAATCATGTTACTTTTTATAAAGATAATCTTGAATATATTGATACATGGGATTTGGATGGCGTTAAATTTCATTGCTCAAATAGTAGAAATGATTAAAGCAAAATCCAAACTTTTGACTTGTGCTACGAAAGCAGAAGATGAGATGGAAGATGAATCTAGAAATGAAATATAATGGTTTTGCATCATGGTTGGAGAAGGATTTCATTACGAATTTGTTGCCCAGGTAAACGGATTATTCCAGCATATAGTTGGAGTTTGTGCCCAATAAGTTCCATATGTTTTACTTCAGGTAAACCCCCTTGCTAACTTTAGATGAGAAATGTAACTATGTGTGTTCAATTTAATAAAACGATATGAATTTAAAAACAGTTTTTTGGTCAATAAATAAGCCTTTAAATTTTTTTTTATTGTTAGATTTATGAACGTCTGTCTAAAAAATAAAAAATAGGTATGAGGAATTCGAACGCAAAGTCACTTTAATATCCGCCAATAAAGGAGCATTTGAGCGTTTTCGACAAAGATATGTTTTTTTTAATATTTTAATGGATATAGTGTATTTGTTGTTGTTTCCATAGTATAATTTTTCGCTTTGTCTATACTTTCTTTTGTTATTCATATATGATTTCATGTTTAATGCAGTTTAAGTTTGTTTGCTCTCTGGGATTGCAACGATATGATAATGTCTTAAGAGTTTTGCGTTAAAGATTCCAATATGATCGTGCCGCTTTTACTGTAATTCTTTTGCAAACATTAACCCTTAGCCAACCCAGAGACCACCTTTTGAACAGTTATTTCCTTTTATCTATTGTTAACTTTCATCGTCATGACAACACATTCCGTCTTAAATTAGCATAAAGTCCTACAAAACTCTCACAGTAGGAGGGTTTGGTAGGGAGTGAGGGGGGTGTTTGGAGTGGGGGGAGGGAGGGAGGTGAGTGGGGGTGGAGGTAGGGGGGGTTTGCGGTGCGAGTGAGGGTTAGGTGAGTTTTATATCTTGGTGAATGGAAATAATGAATTACCAAAATATTGCTTCCCAATAACCGTGCCACTTTTTAAAATCGTGTGAGTTGAGTATTTTCATCCTATCCAATCGTAGTCTCATATTTGATGTTTTGTGAAAGACATATAGTTTGACAATTGTTTAATCTTTAGTGAGACATAAAGATGTTTTAATCGAGATACATGGATGGTTTCATATTATTTAATATTTATTCTTAGCGGTTATTTGTCCCCGTACTCTGCCTAGGCGGGATTAGGTATCGTTGTTATTGTTGTTAGCGGTTATTTATAGATTGACTAAAATCAAATACTCCAAAAGATATATTACATTTTTTTCCTTTTGTCTTATGTATTCTGTAACTTTGATCCAGTTTCACAATATTATGGAAATTAATATATATTACGTACACCTTAATTAGAATTGTTGAGTATTAGGCTCCACAACAACGCGCGACCGCCTAATCCCTCGTTATAGCAATAGTGGTTACACAACCAATTAATCATGGTCATTAAGTTTATCATGAAACCGCCCATTAATATGTCAAGGCAGTTACAAACCAGCTCCAGCAAAGCCAAGCATTCATCAACACACTCACTGAAGAGTATACCTACTGATGAGTTCACTTGTTGACGAGTAGCTGATGAGTTTACTCACTAAAGAGTAACACTCTCTAATGAGATAACTCCTTGGAGGACTGATCCTTCTGATGAGTTACTCCCTGATGAACTTACTCAGTACTGACTGATCCTTCTAAAGAAATAACCCTTCCAACCTATTAAATAACCTAGTAAAACATACACACAAGTTTCAAACACTTAAATGCTACTGACACTAAATAAGTCATGTGTCCATATCCATTTCATGAATGTTTCTAGAGCAAAAAGTCCAAAGCTCTCTGAAGTGGCAAAACTTCACATTCACATAGGCAGTTCCCTTTTTATTCATGCACCTGCTATTGCATTTTAAAAAAAAATTGAACTATTAAGAAGTAAAACTTCAACCTGACCTCTCCGCAGGACCGAACACAAACCTTGGGATGATTTGTAAAACATGTGCTCCAGCATTTGAATATTATGCTTTCCACATTAAATTCAGATCCCAAGTTTCTTCAGGATGGAATTGGGTGCCTTCATGATCAGTGACTATGTTGGACTTTAAACGCATCCCTTTAGGAGACTTTAAAACCAAGTCTCTATCCAAACCCTTCGTCAAGTGTTCAGCTAAATTTTGTTGAGATCTAACAAACTCTATAGAAACCACCCTATTCATGATGAGCTCTGATGTGCTGTCGTGTAGGGTCAATTATTTGATTATCAAGTTTTACATTTATATTTAGCTGACAAACCTAAAACAACACTTTAACGAGCAGTATACCCGGTCAAGATGGAGTTCGTGGTAAGTAGGGTGTCGAATACTAAGAGTGGAAACTTAATCCTATATTCTATCAGTATTTTAATTAGTTTATTTATTGGTTAAACCTATGCTATGTACGTTGTCTAATGAAATGGGGATTAAGGCCTGAAGACTGCACAAGTGTGGTGGAAACAAATACCAATTCATACATATTAAACATAAAAAAGATGAAAGATTAAAAGGATAGAAAAGCAGTACAAGCCAAATGATAGAAAACGTATTAGCCATAGTAAATCCTGTTTCAATCGCTGGTTTTGTTGTTTAGTGCAATGATTTACTTATCTCGAAGCGGCATATCATTCTTAAGACTCTAGGCGGGACATCATCCTAAGAACTAGACACAATTAATCCTGTCACAATTAATGCATCCACATAAATCATCCTTTAGTTTAATTATAATCTATCTTATAGAATTAAAGCAGTGGTGATCCTGTTAAAACTCTAGCCCAACGGGACTTTGTCCCGCACTTATTATTTTTGAAGAGTGTTTTATATACTGGTTAGTCAACTAATTCCAATCTTTATCAGTTAATTAATAGCATGATTGCAGAAACATAAGCGGGTCACCTATCAGTCCAACTAAGCTCATAATCAAAAGACAAAGACAGAACGTTATTTGTGATCATATTGGTCATTTTGTATTTTAAAAGTAAATATAAGACACGATATGGAGAGCTATCCCGGTATCTAGATTACTTAGTCCGTAACACTAGACCCAGTTGAATGATAGGTCACATATTCAAACACATAAACAAGTATGAGGTGATAAACATAATTAAACAATCAACGATAAATTAAGAAATCGATTTTAAAACAAACCAAACATTGAACTTTCATTAAGATGGCTAATACCCAAGGGTATTAGCCCACAACCATTGTAATTATACAAGCGTAATCAAACAAATTAAATCGAACGATTAAGATAGTAAAGATTACAGGATGTCTTCTATGGAGTCGTGATCAATGCTTGACCTTTATGGCTGATCTTCTCTTGAAAAATCGTCTCTAGATGAGTATGGTAAAAAGAATATGATATTTCAACACTTAAAACTCTGTTTTTGATGTCTTCATTAAATAGTTTAGCTGAAAAATACTCGATACGCCGTATCCAGATAGGTCGATACGGCGTATTAGGCTGGATTCCTTGGAGTGCGCGCTACGTTCGTAATAAATCTTTGATATCATTCCCAATTTACTTGATTTACTATATCTTTGAATAGTTATCTTCATGGATACTGGGTATATAGATAGCATGGATACGTTGTATTGGGAATTAGTCAAACGCGTTTTCTTGTGAAGTCTTGGTGTAGATACGCCGTATATCTTTAGTTAGATACGGCGTATTGGTGAATTTTCAGAAATCTTCAAATGTCTTCGTTTTAGCTCTAATTTATGCGCCTTTTAGCTTATCTTCACAAAACACTCCTGAATTACTGCATTTATCAACTTTAAAGCGATTAAGTACCAAATAATGCAATAATTAAAAAAATAAATATAAAAGGTGGGTAAAATAGATGGGATAAATGATATAATAAAGTGACGTTATTTGATGTCATCAAGCTTACGAATCATGTTATGCCTGACACCTAAGTGTCTACACTTCCCATTGTACATCTGGCTATAAGCCTTTACCAATGTAGTTGCACTATCACAACGGATAAATATAGATGCTATATGTTTAGGCCATAATGAAATACTAAGAATCATGTTTTTCAACCATTCAACTTCTTTACTAGCATCTACTAAAGCCATAAATTCATATTCCATTGTTGAACTTGTGATGCAATTTTGCTTTTTAGAAGCCCATGAGATAGCACATCCCCCAAGAAAGAATACCCAACCACTTGTTTAAGAGCTATCTTCAATTGCTGATCCAACTTGCATCAGTGTTACCTTTTACAACTAAAGGATATTCATTTACGCAAATTATAATCCATAGTTTCTTTAATACTTCAGTTGCCGTTGAACTTATTGCTAGTGCTCAATACTAGGATTACCATCGTACCTACTAAGTTTACCCACTGCAAAAGCAATATCAGACCTTGTACAAGTCATGGCATACATCAAGCAGCCAATTACCCTAGAATACTCAAGCTGAGATAAAGCCTGACATTATTATGTCTCAGCTTCTCACTTGTATCCATAGGAGTACTCACTGGAGTACAATCAATATAATTGAATATTTTCAGTACATTTTCAATATAATAAGACTAAGAAATTGATATTTCATTACTTTCATGTTTGATCCTTATACTAAGGATAACATCAGCCTCTCCACATGTCCTTTATGGAGAACCTTGATAAGAAGAACTCCTTTGTAAGGTCTACCTGATCTTGATCAATTCCAAATATAAGCATGCAATTAACATATAGAAAAATAATGACTCGTTTACCATATTCATCAAATTTTCTATACATACATTTGTCAGATTGGTTTAAAAGATAACCACTTGAAAAAATCACTTCATCAAACTTTTGATGTCATTGCATATGTGCTTATTTCAGTCCATATAAAACTTTACAAGTTTGCACAACTTGTTTTCATTACCAGGTATGATGAAGCACTAAGTTTGGTTCATATAGACCTCCCCATCCAATTCACCATTCAAGAAAGTTGCCTTTACATCCATCTGATGAATAATCAGATCGTGAATTGATGTCAAGTTAATCAGTAGTCTTATAATACTGATGCGCGCCACTGGAGCATAAGTATCAAAGTAGTATATCGCTGATTTTTTTTCTAAAGCTCTGAATGACAAGTCTAGCATTGAACTTTTCAAAAATTCCGTCTAACTTCATCTTTCTCTTGAAGATCTATTTAAAACTCAAAACCAGGTGGTAGATCAAGCCAACTCCAAAGTTGTTTGTATGCCCATAACGGAATTCATCTCATCATTTATTGCTTATTTCCAATAAGTAATATCCTGAGACTTTATTGCTTCTTCAAAATTTTTTGGTCATCCTCAACATTAAAGAAATAGGAGTGTTGGTCAGAGACCTCATCCCTTATTCCTTCAATTAATTTTATTGAAATTCTGGTCCAACTGATTTTGGAGTCCTATGTTTTCTAAGCCCAAGTTGCTTAACCACACCCTCTTCAAGGATCTCTGAAACACCAATATCATCTAGGGGTGAGCAGAAACCGCAACCGCAAACCGTAAAATTGCAAAAATCTAAAAAAACTGAACCACAAAAAACCGCACCACGGCAAAAACCAGTGGATCAGTTTTATGAAAAAAGAAAAACCGCAACATGCGATGCGGTTGCGGTTTTACCCGTAAAACCGAACCATAAAATCCACACCGCACATTGATTATTTAAAACCAAAAAATGACACATTAATTATTTAATGTGTGTTATAAGGCTTCTAGTGAATATTATCATTAATATTCTTATAAGTCATAAGTAATGTGTGTGTTTACATTAAATATACGCATTGTTATGTAAACCAAAAACAGCAAAAATCCACATTAATTATATAAGTCATAAGTGATGGTGCGGTGCGGTTAAAACCTACAAAACCCGCAAAAACAGCAAAAAAACCCGCAAAAACCGCAAAAAACCCCACAAAAACCAAAACCGCAAAAACCGCGTAGTTACGGATTCCCAATTTTTAAAAACCGCAATCGCGGATGCGGGTTGGGTTTTGACAAAGCCCCACCAACCCGCACCATGCTCACCCCTAATATCATCGTCAGTTTCATTTGTATTTGGAATCATGTGACTTGGTCTAGGTATAGAAAAAATATTTTTTCATCAAAGATTGCATCCCTTGATTCAATTATTGATGTAGTGAAAATAAAGGAACACACGAATTGACATAATAAAAAAAGAGATACCAAGCTGATGTAGACTAATAACGAGATAACACAAATTAGATCTATTGATTCATCCGAATACCAAAAACAATCTTCCAACTATCGTTGATTCAAAAGAATACCGATAATCAGGCAAACTCCAACAATCGTTGATTCAAACGAATATCGATTATTGAGAGAATCTTAGCAAAACCGCCAAGAATTGATTAAAGCAAAGCTTTATTACCAATATCAAATATAAGAACATATCTATACTAAATCCTTACACCTCCATTTTATAGGAGAAGAAGTGCTTACGTGTTTGCCTTCTAGGGCGATGTGGGATATAAGATAAATATAAACATAAACTACGAAACTACAAAAACTACAAAACCACGAAACACGACATATGGTGAAGGCATAATTGCATCATTCTCCCCACTTGAAAACAATTCGTCCTTGAGTTTGCCTCACTCGTCCCTTGTACTTGTAGCATCCAAATTTGTATCCCCTGCATCAAATTCCCCTTTCATTATAATGACCTCGACCTCAACCTTGTATCGTCTTAAACCCAACCTATCATGCCATGGGTTTAGCGATTCAAATACCCTTCTTGATAATTTTTTGCAATCAAAATACATAACCTCGACCAAATTACCTCATGAGGGTTTGAATCTATCGTTTTTGAAAAATCAACACTTAAAGTAGTTTGTATCATTGAAGAGAAAAGATCATTAGCTACAACTACAACGTCTTCCATGTTGTCTTATCCCTCACCAAATCCTCCTTTCCTAACAAATCTTTCTTCCTCCTCAATGACATCTTCAATATCGGTATCATAAACTTGCATCGGTTCTTCTAATTGATCATCATCAAATACTGGGGCTTCTTGATAATTGTCATCAAATACTAGGGCTCCTTCATAATCGTCACCCGCCACACCATAATCTCCCCATTCATTAGAAGATGAACAATCACCCTCAAAGAACGGATTTCCTAACTCTTCGTCTTCGATTCTTCGATCGTTACGATCCCTACATCTTCTTGGATTCATCATATCATTCATTTGATTAGCAAATTGTTCAAAAACTGATCCAATCGCTCCTCCATTTTTGCCATAATACGGTCATAGACATCAATTATATTCCTGGTTCTCCTTGAAAGCATCTTAATCAGGAACTTCGTCTCTGATACCAACTAATGTAGTGAAAATAAAGGAACACGCGAATTGACGTAATAAAAAAAGAGATGCCAACCTGATGTAAATTAATAACGAGATAACACAAATTAGATCTGTTGATTCACCCAAATACTATAAACAATCTTTCAACTATCGTTGATTCAAAAGAATATCGATAATTAGACAAACTCCAACAATCGTTGATTCAAACGAATACCGATTATTGAGAGAATCTTAGCAAAACCGCCAAGAATTGATTAAAGCAAAGCTTTATTACCAATATCAAAATATTAAATCATATCCTACACCAAATCCTTACACCTCCTTTTATAGGAGAAGAAGTGCTTACATGTTTGCCTTCTAGGGCGATGTAGGATATAAGATAAATATAAACATAAACACACACACACACACACACACACAAAACTACAAAAACTACGAAACCACGAAACACGACATATGGTGAAGGCATAATTGCATCAATTATAGAGTTAATTGAAATAAACTCATTAGGTTCAATAACATAGAACCTGAATGCCTTGGAATGCTTAACATATCCAATGAATATGCAATCAATACCTCTATCACCCAAATTTTCATCTTTGGATTAAGGAGTCTTAAGATTTCCCTACAACCTCAAACTCTGAGATAGTTCAGGTTTGGTTTCCATTTGGTCCACAGTTCATAAGGGGTATTTATGTTCCTTTTATTAGGAACCTCATTTAACAAATAGCAAGCTGTTAACATAGCTTCTCTCTAGAACCCATCACTCAGTCCTAAATGGACAACATGTAATTCACCATTTCTTTCAAAACTCTATTCTTTCTTTCAGAGATTCCATTTTGTTGAGAATTATATGACCACAATTATTCAAAACACTTTGAAACCAAATTCTTTGTTATTTTTGGAACATGTAAAACATTAAACAAAAAAATAACTTTTCTAGAACTAAATCTTAAATCTACACAACCACGTGCATGCACTAGGGCTACTGACTCATTTCCCATATGAAGAATAGATCCATCATTCAGTAACTCATAGCTCTTGAACTAGCATCTATATTTACACACATGGATATTAGCATCAGAGTCAACCCACCACACAACATCATCATCCTGCACAAACTAAGCTTCAGATATATATGTAACATAATAAATCTAAAAAGACTTATTAAATATATTTTGACCATTCAAGAGGTTTTTAGAACGCATCCTTGCACACTTGTGTGTAACCATTAGTTTTATTACAAAGCCATTATAGACGATAGTAAGTAGATATAAATAATACTTCTATATATTTTTAAAGTTCTATATAGAAGATTTTTGTTAGATATGAGAAAAAAACTCGGTCACCCCTTGTATTTTACTGTTTATTATAGCTCGTAGTTTAATAGTTTATAGTATGATTTTTGGTTTTAAGCCGGGTACTAATATCGGGTATATTGTAAGATCTATATAAGCCTCTTCCAACTTTAGAAGAGGCAAGCTAGTCATTTCTTTTCATTTCATAGAAACACTTTCTCTCTCTAGAAACTAGCCAAACCACTCGAATCATCACCCGTGTTATGATTTAAACGATCCTACAATTGGTACCAGAGCTTAGTTGGATTCGTGATTGATTTGTGTGGTTAAAAGAATCAGATTCGTGCTTATTTTTGGTTCTAAAAACCCACGGCTCAAAAAGCTTATTTGGGCTTAATTGGTTGATTAATCTTGGTGTTTCTCGTGTTATACATGCTAAGGAAGAAGCATTGTTACTCCTACAAGTGATCCTCAAGCCTCAAGATCAAAAACAAAGATATAAGGTTCGAATTTTATTGTGTTTTCTTCGTGGAGGTTTGCTAAATTTTAAAGAAATACGAGTTAAGGTGTGTTTAAACTTAATATACACACTTAGTATTACATGGTAAAGCTTTATTTCATGGGAAATAAGCTCATTTGGACTGAATATGCAAAAATCGAGCATGGTGTTGATCATGGCGGTTTGGTAAGATAAGGGACAAGATCCACGTTTTTAGGAAAAAGTCAAAGGCGAGTTGCTGGTCAAAGGCGAATTGCTCACATAGCCGGCGAGTTGACAATAGGTTTAGCAGCGGTTTGCTTATTTTAATTTAGGAGGCGAGTTGCTAATCGGCGAGTTGCTAAACGGCGAGTTGCTAAACGGCGAGTTGCTAAACGGCGAGTTGCTAAACGGCGAGTTACCAAACGGCGAGTTGCTCAAAGGAACAGGCAGCGAGTTAGCCTATTAGGCAGCGGTTTGCTCAATCAATAGGAGGCGGTTTGGTTGATTTCAAAGCGACAGTTTGATAGAAACATATACGCAGCGGTTTGATTAAAAAAAAAAAAGAGTATCCAGACGACACCCCTATTAGCGACACTTTTTGGCGGAAAAATTAAGTAATTTGTAATTTTTTTTCTATAGCCTTTTTAACTTATTTTTACATCAAATTCAAATTTTGGTAATAGGGTAAAAATTATTTCGGTCGACACCTTTTTAGCGACACTTTTTGGCGGGAAAAATTAAGTAAAATATAATTTTTTTCTTTAGCCTTTTTAGCTTATTTTTACACCAAATTTAGATTTTGGTAATAGGGTAAAATTTATTTTTTTTCATAATCCAACTGCGCCAAATTTCAAACAAATCAACAAACCAAATATCACAACCAATTATTCATTTACGGTTTTTCTATTGATTTTGTAAAATCCGGTAAAATTCTTATCGGTTTTAATTTCTTAGACTTGTAATCCCGTGAACGCTAATTGCATTCATAACCAATACATCAAGATGTCTAATATGTCAAAGATATTTGGTATGCCGGTTCGATACACGCCACCAGCTTGACAGAACAGACTCTTGAATCTTGGCAACATCGCATACGTACTGTATTGGTTTGGAAAAGATAATGGATGAGAACATTAGGAAATCGATTATTGAGGTACCATTTCAAAGGGGAAACGTTCATACAACTCATGCTGAAGATGCTGATAGAAATCTGAGGGTGCACTTCAACTAGGTCAGAACGTGATTGAGTCTTTCAGACCTTTCAGCTTGAAGAAAAAGGAAAGGTATTAAGATGACATTAGTGCTACGAATATCTTAATTCGAAGGTTACCAAAAGACATCTTACACACTCATGCACCATTACACTGACGCCAAAGACATTTGGGACAATGTGAAGATGATTCTGGAGGTTCTGAGGTTAACATAGGATGACAGGGAATCACAATTATACGATGAATTTAAAACGCTTTCTGTCATCAAAAGGAGAGACCATTCATGTTTACTATGTTAGGTTTTCGAAGCTCATTAACGACATGAGAAACATCAAGATGACCATGTCCATAATGCAGCTTAACTCTAAATTTGTGAACAACATGTTACCTGAATGGTGAAGATTACATTACTGAGTAAAACTCAACAGAGTTTTGAAAGTGTGTAACTTTGAGTAGTTGTATGCCTTAATTGAAGCAAATCATGAGGTGCATGCTTAATTGAGTAACTAATGATGATGGAAAGGTTCATTCAAACAACTAATGATCCTTTGGCACTAGTGTCTAATTCCTCAGTTCATCAATATCCAACACAATCATCTGAGTCTCTACAATTCTCAAATCAACCATCACTTGTTGATAACTGTCAAATAGACACAGGAAGCACTTTAGCGGATAACTTGATTGAAAGCCTAACCAACACACTTGCCCTCCTCAGAACGTCTTCTAATGCAAGGAACAAAGCTACAGTTGAAGATGACAGAGTTGTTGTTCAGGATGTTCGTGATAGATACAATGTGAATAATCAGGGAAGACCATTTCAAAGGAACAATGCAAGAGGAAATGTTGTAGCTAGGAATGTTGGAGGTCAGAATAGAGTTGGAAACATGAATCCTGGTCAAGTTAAACCCATTATGTGCTACAACTACAAAGGAATCGGACATATAGCACGAGAAGTCACAACCATGCGTCCCAGGATTCAGACTACTTCAAAGACAAGATGCTGCTGATGAATGCTCATGAAAATGGTGTTGTACTGGATGAAGAGCAGTTGTTGTTTCTTACAGAAGAACAGGTCACCAATTTTGATGACGATGTGGATGATTTGGCACTCAATGTGGACCATGTCTTTGAAGATGATCAATGCGATGCATTCGACTCTGATGTTGATGAGGCTCCCACCACACAGACCATGTTCATGGTAAATTCTTTAATCTAAAGATCACTCTACGATTGAGTCGGGCCATCATATGACTCGAATAATCCAATTTGAGGTACAAGATCATGTATACACTTTTGTAGATACATATGGTTCGAGTATATGAAGTAACACGGTTGCAAAGCGATGTTACAACTACACTCGTTGTTGATTTTGATTGTTGAATAATACGAGTGATAGTAATATTATTCTGTATGATCAGTATGTGAAAGACAATGCAGAACATGTTGTACAAAGTAATGTATCTTCTGTACGAAATGATGTGATTGATGGACAATTCTCTGATGAAAGGCTATGAACAGGAGTGTAAAAGTAGGTCAGTCAAATAAGCAGGTTTTAAAGTAGTTAATGACACATGACTTCTGAACTTGCAGATATAAGGGAACTGGTCGAGGTTGTATGAACAACGGGTCTAGTTTGAATTAACTGATAGAGACGAAAGATTGATGAACAAATGAGAATAATTATCTCTGGACCGAAATTCAAAAAAGGAAACTTCTTTAAAATCGGAACTTTATTTGTACAATTGCAACTTAGTTCTACTCTTATCATCATATGATAGTGAGGGAAGAAGCGATCATATTTGAAAAGATTTTAAAACAAAAAGATGAAAATCCTTGAAAGTGTTTTTAGAATTAAAAGGCTAAAAAGAAAAGGTTGAAGATAGATTATACAAACAAGATCAATCTATACAAACGATTCCAGATGTTATGTAAACCAAATCTTATTATGATGGAAAAAGAAAAGGTAGCGATAGGCTACAAAAATCCCTTATGTCTCACCCGTGCAAAGCAAGTTCAACCAGCCCTCTATAATGGTCATGTATTAGTCATGTCCAATCATGCACGTCCTGTTGTGCATGACTCAGAGGACACTCGTGATATGGCTGAGATAACTAGGAAAAGAATGATGGAGAAAAATGCAACGCCCTAATGGTGTGGAAATAAAGTAAGGATTGCCCCCCCCAGATTACTCGAAGGAAAACCTTCTTGCAACCTTTGCTCCATAAAGAAATCTGACCCCAAAACATATATTTTGGTCCATAGATGACAACAACAGGAAAAAGGCTAAGACCTTAGCTCCAAAACCAATTTTAGCATTGACAGTGTATCCACCCAATACTCGCCTGTACTAGCTTGTCCCCAGAATTCTTCCAACTAAAGGTAAAGTATAAAGATTAATCTTTATGTACTCACACAACTTTTTACGGAATTTGACAAAACTTGCAAAACTAGAATCACCCCAACAGGTATTACAGAGGGGGAAAGAGGTTTTGAGCAAACAAAAAGATGTTTTACCTCATGATGTTATCCATTTTTCAAAACTCTTAAAGAACACTTTGTTGGAGTTCAACAGCCCTTCTTTAAAGAATTTAAGTAATGGTAGAAATTTTTAATCAAATGTGATGTACGAAGTGGAACAGAATACTGTAGACAAGCAATGTGCTAAAATTGTAAAGGAAAAACTTCTCATGAAAATGAGAATCTGATTGCTAATTGTTTGTCGAATCAACTGTTGTATGATGTGGAAAAATCATGTTGTCTAGATCTTGAAGCTAAGATGTCTAAAGTTTATAATGAGTCAAAACATATTTCAAAACTTGAAAGGGAATACCTAAATTTGCAATTAAAGTATCAACATTTTCAAGAAAGGTTTGATGATAACAAATCACAAACATCACAGGAAGCTCCTAATTTTAACTCATTCTTTTAGATCAAGAATCTCGAACATCAGATTCAAGAAAAAGACAACGTGATTAGAGACTTGAAAGTTCTAGTCTCTCATGTGAATGACAGAACTTGTGAGACTTATAATGCTAAAGATGTCACTGCTCTCTTATTGAACAAAATGAATGTGTTAGAGTAGAACTAGAAAAGGTCAAACAACATTACAAGGAATTGTATGTGTTAGCCTTAAAATATGGTGACATATCGGAATTACATTAGTTTTCATTAGGCAAGAACTACAGGGACTATAACT
>BQNB010137036.1:0-17912 GCA_026074375.1 Tanacetum coccineum
TTTCTTACTACCACTTTAGCACAAGGTACAAACACTTAATGCACAACTTCTAAACCCTAAACCTAAACCCTAAATCATCCTAAAACCCTAATCTAAAACCCTAAACCCTAATCTAAAACTCTAAAACCCTAATTTCATTTTTAAACCTAAACCTTGATTCTAAACCTTAATCCTAAACCCTAAACCTTAATCCTAAACCCTAATCCTAACATTAAACCTTAATCCTAAACCCTAATCTATCCTAAACCTTAACCCTAATTCGAATTCAAACCAAAAACCCTAACCCGAGACCAAAACCAACCCGACACCTTTTTTTCTTTCATTTTTGACCCATTTACACCTAAGCTAGCAACCTAGCACCTCAAGCACACCACTATGTCACCAAGCAAGCACACAAGCACCTCCATCACCTCCCTTGGCCACCAAGCAAATAACAGCACCTCCATCACCTCTTTGGTTAGTTGTGACCTTCTACCACTCTCCACCATGCATAGCTACTATCATAGCCCCTCATACTAACCTCTAGTAACCCTTAGTCACTACTCTACAGCCCTTGATCCCTACTCCAAGTAATCTTGGCCTCCAAGTTTCCTTAGCACTATAAATACGCACGCATACATACATATCTTTATATCTCATCATTTAAACTCAAAACACTCTCAAAGTTATGATCTAACCATGCCATAGAAGAGAACAAAGGAAGAACTCAGCAAGTTAAAGCCAAGAAACAAGAAAACAAGGTCCTTGATTCATTTCTAAGGCTTACGAACCTAAATAAGCCCATTCAACCCTTATAAGCTCAAGTAAGCTCAAAATATTGTTCAATAAGCTAATATTCTATTTTAAATCTTTAATAAGCTATCCTAAGATCATATATAAGCTCTTGTTAGAAGCTTTGAACAATAACCCATTCGGTTTGGTTTTTCCTAAAACCAAACGCACCCTAAAACCCTAAAAGCTCATTTTTACAAAATCTATAAGCAAAAGTCATAAACAGTTATGATAAACTATTCTAATAAGCTCTATTATCACTTTTATAAACTTTAAATCGTGTCTTAAAAGCTTAAACCCATCGGGTTGATTTTTCTAAACCAAACGAACCCGTTTTGGATTTTCTAGTTCACAAGCCCTTTCCATAAGCTATAAGCTCATAAACTCTACTTATTTTAGCTTATTTTAATAAGCCATGACCTGCAAAACTCTTTTGATTTTCAAAAATATCAAAATTATGAATTTTGGACTTGATTTGCAAATGTTTTCATGCATAGGGGTATATATCGTAACTTTCTAAAATTTATAACTAGAGGGACTGAAAATGTCATTTTCCTAAAGTTATAACTACAAGGGGCTGTTTTGCCAAGTTCTAAAGTTAAAGGTAGTTTATATATACTTTATTATAAAGACTAAATTTATAAAAAAGTTTTAAATCAAGGGGTATTTATTGCCATTTTTGCAAACTTTAAAAAATATTTAAAATATTAATATTTTTATATAAATTATAAAAATATATATTAATATTATAAGACTCGATTTTATTAAAACCCGATACATTTATCGCTATTAATCATCGATCGACGCATTATAAAACAATTACGTTATATATTTAACGTAATTTATCATCGACTAGCTTTTAAAGAAACTTAAAATCTTATCGTATCACGTTACTAGGGAATTTCATATGAGGGGTTCCATTTGGGTATTTGTTTTGACGAGTTTGTTGGGTTTACGATTTAAAGTGCCCTGACTCCTCAAACAATACTACATGGCCTCTGGATTATGATAGCCCGAACAGTGATACAATATTTTCATAAATTAATAAATCAAAGTAATACGTTAAACTTTATGAAGTTTTGAAACATAAACCATCACACTAAGACTTGACATATTACCCCAGGTTGCGTGACGACACTGTTACTTTCACTTGATATACTTTTGCCATCAATCAGATTTCCCTGTTAAGGTGAGTTCATAGCCTCGTATTTTCGGAGTAAGCGCGAATGCTGTGAATAGATCTATTTGGAACTGAACTCCCCCGTTGGTGTACCTATACTTTCTGGTAACCAAACGCACTTCATTTGAATCACTATGCGGGTGTTTGGCAAAGGCACCCGTTGGGGCAACTTCTTGTGATTATTGATTATCTCAAGGTCTCGGTGTCATGAGCTTAGGGCAATAATACTGTTTTCTATAATAATTGTACTCATTGCAATTATTACACTTATGGGTGTATAACAACGTAACCCACTATTGAACTTGTATTCAAACTGTTTAACATAAACCTATGAATTTCACTCAACCTTTGTGTTGACTTTTTAGCATGTTTATCTCAGGTAACCTAAGCATTTTATGGCCACGGAGTGCTACGGACTTAAAAGATGGCTAAACTGTTATCATTCAAACTTTATGTTTCTAGATGTTGGGACCTCTCTCTTTTTGTAAAACTCTGATAAATGAATGATAACTAAATTTTCCAAAAACGTCTCTTTATGAGTCGTTTTCTATGATTATGACTGTTGTACTATGAAGTAATACCCCTATTACAGTAGGCTGTAACCTCTATTCAAGTGGGCAGTTCTAGGCTCTCTCCTCTTTGATTATAGTAAGAGCTCGATGTAGGAGAGGAATGAAGAGCTAGAGATCGGGAGAGGCTGGATGGAATGAATGGGCTCAGCCTAAGGGCCTTGAGCCAGAGGGTCATTGATTCCTGTCCTTTCAATAAGAAAATGGTTAAGTCGCACTCAAGAGAGGAGGACCAAGCACAGCCAACCTACCTTTAATACGAAATCCTCACACTTTGAAAGTGTTTTGATTCTATTAGTGTTGCAGGAGTGAATAGCTAAATGAATAGATGTGCCCATTTTGAATATCGTAATATAATGTAGTATAGTAAGATAAACATGGATTAACAAATATATGGCTCTCGTCGAACTAGAGGAAACTTCGAGCAATTCCTCCCTTTTACTCGAAAGCTTCGGATATGAGACTGTAAGAAGATCTGATTTACCAGTCCCGGGTGGTCTCCACATTAATAATTCACCGTGACCACCTTCTGCTCTGTGATCCTCGATGCTTACTGCTTATGCTTATTTGTTATTTCAATGCATCTGGGAATCAAAAAGAAGTAACTTGCCGGCCCTCTTCCTTTACGTCTTTCACCCATCTAGGCAAACACAGCGCAGCTCAGTCGTGCATGTTCACGTCGGATTACGGAATCTGTTAGATTTTTTTTTTTTATGGAGTAATGATCGAAATTGAATGTCTTTAGTCAAAAAAGACAGAAAGGGTAGTCCTTGCCATTTGAAAAGAGTGCATGCCTAAATAAAGTTATCCAAGCCTTTACGCCGTGGATTTGATGACAAGCTTCCGCCGCCATATTTGTCAAAATAGGGGTATTATAGATTGGTATCAGAGCCACGGTTATAGAGAACAAGGTTAAAACCTTAACTATAATTACTTTTCTCATCAAATTCCTCCGTGCCACTACATCTCTCGAATAGTATGTAAAGATACATAACTATTATTCTATTATATAAATAACTTTGCTCTATTTTTAGCTGGGTTGTTAACAGAGTGATGTACTTCTCCCAACCACCCTACTTCCGATATCGAGGATGCTTTTTTCTCTATCCTTTCAGGACTACTATCCTGGCTTCACCGGACTATTCCAAGCTTTACAGTTAATACCTTATTATATCTCTTCAAATAACCAATTTGGTTTAGTTCCAATAGCTTCACACAACTCTTTCACTCTTTTCATGATGACCATATATGAAAGGTCTCGCTACATGTATATTTCTGCTAATGTATTCACCTATTCCACCGCCAACTATTGTTCCTCCATCTTCAATGCTATCTCCAATGTTTAATTCTCAAGAATTCTTTTTTCCTGAGAAATTATTGCCACTTAAGAAACGAGGCCGTGACCGATCAGTCTCCTCTAACTCTGCCCTTCATCAAGGATTTAAGCTAGGAGAAAGCTCTTCGTAAGACAAGTCTTGAACGTCACGTGGAGCAAATTGAGGAAATTTAGAATACATGTCTAGATGAAACTCTCTCTCGACCGCATTGATGACATAGATGACAAAATAGAAGGTATTGGAAAAAGGTGGGTGATCATAAAGTTTTTGACAATCTGGAAGTGAACTTCGAGCGTCTTATAATCAATTGCTAAACTTTAAAGCAGGCAATTGAGAAAGAAACAGCAAGATTTCTCTAGCTCGCTTCAGGATGACTAATTTAGAACAAATCATCGAAGATATCCAGGTTTCATACAAGCAGATAAGGAAAGGTCTTCTGAATGCAATCTATGAACACTATGACAACAGGAAGGTCATCAATTATAGTTAGATCTTAGTTATAGATTTTGTTCAAACCCTAACCACGTGGATGTGTTGTATAAATAACAACACTTGTCAAATGTTTGATTATGTTAACAGTACAAAGGAAGTTGTTCAGTATTAGATACAATAGTGAATCCTGTTATACTCTTGTTGTTTCTTTTTACCCAATTTTATTATTCATCCCTATATCAACCTAGAGATAAACGATACCGAGAAATTTTAATAATATGCATCATTATCTCCGTCATCATCATTATGAATCATACCGTGACTTCTATGCTTGTTAGAATCATATCAAATAAGTATCTATGATTTCAATATCACTATGTTAAAATTGCTTGAAAGTTCAATAATAAGCAATGTGCATTTTATTGTGATATCATTCTTATTACGTGTTGTCTTATGTTGATAGAATGGCTCCCAAGAGGACATCAACATCTGTAGCACCACCCATGACTCAGGCTGCTATTAAGAAGCTACTTGCTGACAGTGTTGTCGCGGCTCTGGAAGCACAAGCTACAACAATGGCAAATGCTGACAATACCAATAGGAACACTGGAGAAAGAGAAGCTCCTGTAGCTACAAAGAGTTCATGAGCTGCCAACCTATCAACTTCAAAGGTTCAAAAGGAGCTGTTGGACTTATCCGCTGGTTTAAACAAACTGAATCAGTGTTTTCTCGTAGCAACTGTACCGAAGACTGCAAGGTGAAGTTTGCTACTGGTACTTTAACTGAAGAAGCTCTATCTTGGTGGAATTCTTTTTCCCAACCTATTAGGATAGAAGAAGCTTACAAGATTACCTGGGTTGAATTCAAGAAGCTTTTGATAAAGAAGTATTGTCCCCGAACTAAGGTCTAGAAGATGGAAGACGAATTTTACCATTTGACTGTAAAGGGGAATGATCTCAAGACATATGTGAGAAGATTCCAGGAATTAGCAACCTTGTGTCCTACTATGGTGCCAGATTCTAAAAAAATGATGGAAGTTTTCATCGAGGGATTGCCTCGAAGTATTGAAGGGAATGTTACCGCCTCTAAACCTCAAACACACCTCAAATCTCTAATACACACTAAAATGGAGTTCTACCAAGATTAAAGTAGACCAAGGAGGATCAAGAGAAGCCCCAAGATTAGAATTATAGCCAAGAACCAAGAAAAAGAAACCCTTGAAGTCGTTTCTAGGCGTACGAACTCAAACAACCCATTTTGACCCATTTTAGCTTAAGTAAGCTTATAATCTAGTTCAATAAACTCATAATCTGTTTTAGAATATTCATAAGACTCCTAAGACCCTATATGAACTCTTGTTCAAGCCTTAAATCCTCAAACCCATGCATTTTTTGTTAAAACCCTAAAAACGACCCGTTTTGATTTTCTAGCTAACGAATCCTTTTATAGAAAACAAGGGCCAGCCATGAATAATCTTGCTACCAGTGACCAGTTACTTGTCATGCCTGTGGATAGAAAGGGCATTTATGCAAATCAGTGACGAAAATATGACCAACAATAATGCCAAGGGAAGAGGCCTACTCTGTGAGGGGTAGGAATATGCTACACCAAAGACCCGACGTAGTCCCGGGTGATGTTCCTTCTAAACCAACATCTAGCTGAGTTTTATTTGATTCCGAAGCCGATAAAAGCTTTGTATCAATATCTTGCGCTATGCTAAATATTCCACCCATTACAATAGATACCTTTTACAATATCGAAATGGCTGACGGAAACCTAGTAAGCACAAACACCGTTATTCAGGGTTGCACCCTGACCTTGTTAAACCAACCTTTCAAAATTGATCTTATGCCAATCAAACTCGGTAGTTTCGACGTCGTCATTGGTATGGATTGGTTATCCAAGTATCATGCTAGAATTATCTGTGACGAGAAAGTCGTCCACATCCCAATCAACGGTGAAACTTTGATCATCCGAGGTAATCAAAGTAAAACCCGACTAAGTCTCATATCCTGTATAAAAACCGAAAGATATATATCCCGAGGTTGTCAAGTTTTCGATGTTAGCACAAGTAAGTAGAGAAGAAGTCATCTCGATCGGAAATGACTAGAAGATATTTATCCAGTAGTCATGAGTATTTCAGGGGAAAGTTTTTCCTGAAGATCTACCTGGCCTTCCTCCCGTTCGCCAAGTAGAATTCTAAATCGATTTAATTCCAGGAACAACACCTGTAGCCCGAGCACCTTATAGATTAGCTCCTTCAGAAATGCAGGAACTATCTAACCAACTTCAAGAGTTATCAGATCGAGGTTTTATCCGACCAAGTACTTCACCCTGGGGAGCTCCTGTCTTGTTTGTCAAAAAGAAAGACGGATCTTTCAGAATGTGTATTGATTACCAGGAGTTTATTAAACTTACCGTAAAGAATCGTTACCCATTACCTAGGATTGATGACTTATTTGACCAACTTCAAGGTTCGAATGTCTACTCGAAGATTGACTTAAGATCAGGGCGGTATCATCTAGAGAGCCCAGGGATGAAGATTTCCCAGGATGCTTTTAGAAAAAAGATACGGAATTTTTGAATTTTCAGTAAAGGCATTTGGTGTAACTACACGCTCTTTGTTGTATTCGATGGATCTATGAACGATGTGTAAACCATATTGGATGAATCGTTTAGTGTTTCATCGATGTTATTCTCATCTTACTCTAGTAACAAAGAAGAGCACGCAAAATCATCTGTGTAATAATCCTTGAATTAATCAAGAAAGAGAAGCTGTATGGCTAAGTTCCTCCCAGTGTGATTTTGGATTCGAATCGTGCCAATTTCTTGGATACTTAATGTTTGTCAAGGACTTCATGTTGACACCATGCCATGATTTGAAGCAGTTAAAAATTGGGACATCTCCTACTCAACCCACAGAAATATGTCAATTCTTAGGAACTAGTCGGCTTTATCAGGATTTATCAAGATGTCTCGCGAAAGAATTGCAAAGTCTTGGACTGAATTAAACCCAGGAGGAAACAATAGAGAAGTATATATGGGGCGGAGACCCAAGAGTCGGCTATTCAACTACTAAAATAGAAGCTATGTGAAGCTTTAATCTTAGCATTACCAAAGGGAAATGACGATTTTGTTGTTTACTGCGATGCATCCATCAACGGTCTGGGGAGCGGAATGTTAATACAAAAAGAGAAGTTATTTGCATATGATTCCGGACAAACTTATGCCTATTAAAAAAAACTATACCACTCATGATCCGAATTAGGCAGCAGTAGTGTTTGACTTTATAATTTAGAGACACTATCTGTATGGCACCAAATGTACTGTGTTCACTGATCATAAAAGTCTTCAGCATATCCTTTATCAGAAAGAGTTGAACATGAGACAACACCGTTGGCTAGAATTGCTTGCAGATTATGATTGTGAAATTCGCTACCATCCTGGAAAGGTAAATGTCGTAGCATATGCCTTAAGCCAGAAGGAACGAATCAAGCCACTTTAAGTTAGATCATTAGTTATGACCATTCATCCAAAATTACCATCACAAATTCTCAAAGCTCAAACTGAAGCACTCAAGGAAGAAAACATCAAGGCTGGAAACTTACGAGGAATGGATAAAGCATTTGAAATACGTCCTGATGGAACTCGTTGTATTAAAAACTAAAACTGGTTACCACTTTTTGGTAATCTAAGAGACTTAATCATGCATGAGTCCTATAAATCAAAGTATTCCATTCACCCAAGTTCTGAAAAGATGTATCAGGATCTAAAGAAACTCTATTGGTGGCCTAACATGAAGGCAATCATCGCTAAATATGTTGGAAAATGTTTGACATGTTCTAGAGTTAAGGCATAATGTTAGAAGCCATCCGGCTTACTGGTACAACCAGAGATTCCTATGTGGAAGTGGGAAAGAATAAAGATGGACTTCGTTACAAAACTGCCTAGAACCTCAAACAGACATGACACAATCTGGGTCATTGTCGATCGCCTTACTAAATCCACACATTTCCTCTCTACCCTAGAGACAGATAGTATGAAAACCCTTACAAGGTTATACATCAAAGAAATAGTCTCCTAGCATGGAGTGCCAATATCTATCATCTCGGATCATGACAGTCATTTTGCATCCAGATTCTGGCAATCATTACAGAAGGCTTTGGGTACTCAATTAGATATGAGTACGACATATCATCCTGAAATCGATGGACAAAGTGAACGAACCATCCAAACACTCGAAGACATGCTTCGAGCATGTGTTATAGATTTTGGAAAGGGATGGGAAAAACACTTACCATTAGTAGAATTTTCTTACAATAACAGTTACCATGCTAGTATTAAGGCAGCACCATTTGAGGCACTTTATGGTCGAAAGTGCAGATCACCTGTTTGCTGGGCCGAAGTTGGAGATGTTCAACTTACTGGACCAAAAATAATCCATGAAACCACTGAAAAGATAATGTAAATTCGACAATGCTTGCAAGCTGCAAGAGATCGGGAAAGAAGTTACGCCAATGTAAGGCGAAAGCCTTTAGAATTTCAAGTTGGAGATCGTGTGATGTTAAAAGTGTCACCTCTTAAAGGTGTCATCTGATTCGGAAAACAAGGAAAGCTTAATCCCTGGTACATTAGACCTTTCAAAATCCTTGAATGAATTGGCCCAATGGCATATAAACATGAGCTTCCTGAAGAGCTCAGTAATGTCCACAGGACTTTCCACGTTTCTAATCTAAAGAAATGCTTATCTGACGAATCCCTTGTCATTCCAATGAAAGAACTTCGGTTTTATGACAAACTCAACTTTGTAGAAGAACTAGTAGAGTTCATAGATCGAGAAGTCAAGTAACTGAAACAAAGTCGTATTCCTATAGTCAAAGTAAGATGGAACTCTAAAAGAGGACCAGAATTTACGTGGGAACGCGAAGATCAAATTCGTGCCAAGTATCCACATCTGTTTTCCAACATCACTCCGGCATCCAACTAAATCTTGGGACGAGATTTCTTTTAAGAGAGGGAGACTATAACAACCCGTAATTTTCATCATTGTAATTATCTATCTATTAAATTAGATGCACTGTAATATCCATCTATTATATATACCACCTTTTTACAGGGAAATTTTTACTTTATCTCATTATGTAACGTAACTTGCATCTCTAAAGTAAACGAGCTCACGCAACCTACCTATGCAAATTATATCTATGTTTTTTCATAGTAAAATCATAATATGTCAAGTCTTTTTTATTTTTCTTACTTTTTTTATTTGTTTTTTTTTTTCTTCTTGTTTTTTTTTTTTTTTATGTTTTTTTCTTATTTTTATTTTTCTTCCTTTTTTTTTTTTATATACTTAATATCATTTTTCCATGTTCATTATCCATTTATCGTAACCATTTACAATGGGGTTTATCAAATGAGACTTTACCGTTTAACATTTTTATCAAATCCCTTACTTTTATGTATTCTTTAACATTTAAAATGAATGTGCAAGCCTTCAAGCATGTGTACAAGTGTACAATGCACAACATTTGAATAGCTTTTCCCTCCTAAATCAAGTTATAACTTTCTAAAGTTCAATGTATAAGTCAATAATGCAAGAAAACCAAACTAGGACATTTTACCTCCTAAATCACTTTAGTTTCTTACTACCACTTTAGCACACGGTACAAACACTTAATGCATGACTTCCTAACCCTATAACTAAACCTAATCCCAAAGCATCCTAAAACCCTATCTAAAACCATATACCCCAAAAGAAAACCTAAACTCCTAGTTTATTTTAAACCTAAAAAACTAAAACCACTAAAAATTAATCCTAAACCTTACAACCTAAATCCTAAACCTAATACTAACATTAAACCTTTAATCCTAAACCCTAATCTTTCCCTATACATATCCCTATTGTCGAATTCAAACCAAAAACCCTAACCCCAAGGTCCAAAACCAACCGACCACTTTTTTTCTTTCATTTTTGACCTATTAACCACCTAAGCGTGGTGGGGGGGGTGGAGCGTGGGGGAGGGGGGGGAGGGTGGGAAGGGGCGGTTATCAACTAGGCTCTCAAGCACATCTATGACATCACCACCATGTCACCAAGCAAGCACACAAGCACCTCCATCACCTCCCTTGCCCACCAAGCAAACGAAAGCACCTCTATTACCTCCTTGGTTAGCCATGACTTTCCACCACTCTCTACCATGCATAGTTACTATCATAGCCCCTCATACTCACCTCTAGCAACCCTTAGTCACTACTCTATAGCCCGTGACCCCTACTATAAGTAATCTTGGCCTCCAAGTTTCCCTAGCACTATAAATACACATGCATACATACATATCTTCATATCTCATCATTTAAACTCAAAACACTCTCAAAGTTGTGATCTAACCATGCCCATTGAATAGAAGAAAGGGAAGAATCAGCAAAAGTTAAAACAAGAAACCAAGAAGAAGGTCCTTGAGTACATTCTCTTAGGCGTTCGAACCTAAAAAGAATTTAAGCAATTCGACACTAATAAGTCAAGTATGCTCAAAATTATTGTTCATTAAGCTAATATTCTATTTTATAATCTTTATTAAGCTTTCCTAAGATCATATCTAAGGCTCTTGTTAGTAGCTGTGAGACCATAACCCATTCGTGTTTGGTTCTTTCTTAAAACCCAAATGCACCCTTAAAACCCTATAAAGCTCATTTTTATAAAATTATAAGAGCAAAAGTATAAGCTATTATGATAAGCTATTCTAATAAGCTCTATTATCACTTTTATAAACTTTAAATCATGTCTTAAAAGCTTAAACCCATCAGGTTGATTTTTCTAAACCAAACGAACCCGTTTTAGATTTTCTAGTTCACAAGCCCTTTCCATAAGCTATAAGCTCATAAACTCTACTTATTTGAGCTTATTTTCAAAAATATCAAAATTATGAATTTTGGACTTGATTTGCAAATGTTTTCATGCATAGGGGTATATATCTTTTGATTTTCCTAAAGTTATAACCACAAGGGGCTGTTTTGCCAAGTTCTAAAGTTAAAGGATTAAGTTATATATACTTTATATATAAAGGACTAAATTTATAAAAAGTTTATAAATCAAGGGTATTTATTGCCATTTTTGCAAACTTAAAAATATAAAATATAATATTTTTATATAAATTTATAAAAATATATATTAATATTTTAAGACTCGATTTTATTAAAAACCCGGATTACATTTATCGTCTTAATCATTCCATCGACGCATTTATAAAACACAATTACGTTATATATTTACGTATTTATCATCGACTAGCTTTAAAGAACTTAATAATCTTTGATCAGTTAATAGGATTTTCATATGAGCGGTTTCCATTTGGGTATTGCTTTTGACGTGGTTTGTTGGGTTGTTACTGATTTAAAGTGCCCTGACTCCTCAAACGATACTACATGGCCTCTGGATTATGATAGCCCGAACAGTGATACAATATTTCAATAAATTAATAAATCAAATGTTAAACTTTATGAAGTTTTGAAACATAAACCATCACACTAAGACTTGACATATTACCCCGGTGGTGACACGGGACAACTGTTTACTTTCACTTGATTATACTTTTTGCAATCAAATAATCAATCAGATTTTCCTTGTTAAGGTGAGTTCATAGCCTCAAATTTTAAATATTATAATGTTTTCATAAACCCGCGAGGTGGATACATGCTATAAACCATGAATACGAGTGTTTTTCCAACTGTATGCTATCCTGATATATTATTGCTTAAGTCCTTACTTTTGCCATTAAGACCCCACTATCATGAACCGTTAATTACTTTTCGGAGTAAGCGCGAATGCTGTAAATAGATCTATTCGGGATTGAACTTCCCCGTTGGTGTACCTATACTTTCTGGTAACCAAACACATTTCATTTGAATCACTATGCGGGTGTTTGGCAAAGGCACCCATTGGGGAAACTTCTTGTGATTATTGATTATCTCAAGGTCTCGGTGTCATGAGCTTAGGGCAATAATACTGTTTTCTATAATAATTGTACTTATTGCAATTATTACACTTATGGGTGTATAACAACGTAACCCACTATTGAACTTGTATTCAAACTGTTTAACATAAACCTGTGAATTTCACTCAACCATTTTGTTGATCTTTTTAGCATGTTTATCTCAGGTAATTGAGCATCACATGGCACGGAGTGGCATGGACTTGAAGATGGCTAAACTGTTATCATTCAAACTTTATGTTTTCATGTAGATTTTGGGACCTCTCTTTTGTAAAAACTATGATGAATAAATGAATGATAACTAAATTTTCTGAAAACGTCTCTTTACGATTCGTTTTCTATGATTATGACTGTTGTACTATGAAATAATACCCCAGATTAGCTTCCGCTGCTATATGTCAAAATGGGGGTGCTATACGAAAGTAGAATGTTTTTAAAAAAACTTCGCGCTTACCCGCTCCTCTGCTTCTTTGTGCGTTTTCTAGAAAGCTACCGTGCACCTTTGATAATCGTTTCCAAACATATTTTTATTTTCTACTTATTATTATATAAAATTTCAAAAATATTATTCTCTATCTTCTATATCATTTAATTCTTATCTTTTCTAACCTCTTATTCATTTAACTCTTATGTCCTCGTTCAAGCATTTGAGATAGGAGAAAGCTCTCGTAAGACAAGTCTGGAACGTCACGAGGAGCAAATTGAGTAAATTTTGAATCACCTAGATGAACTCTCTCTCGATTTGGTTTAGTTCCAATAGCTTCACCAACTCTTTCACTTTTTCATGATGACCCCTATATGAAGGTCATGCAAGCATATTATGCTAAAGAATCACCTATTCCACCGCCAACTATTGTGCCTCCATCTTCAATGTTATTCTTAATGTTTAATTCTCTAAAATTCTTTCTCCTGAGAAATTATTGCTACCTTAAGAAATGAGGCCGTAACTGATCATCCTCCTCTACTTCTGCATTACCTCCAGCATTTGAGATAGGAGAAAGCTCTCGTAAGACAAGTTTGGAACGTCACGAGGAGCAAATGGAGGAAATTTTGAATCATCTAGATGAACTCTCTCTCGACCGCATTGAGCACATAGAGGACAAAATAGAAGGTCTTTGAAAAGGTCGGGTGATCATACAACAAGATTTTGACAATCTGGAAAATGAACTCGTGAGTCCTCATACTCAAAATGGCGAAACTTTCAAGAAGGCAATTGGGAAATAACCACAAGATTTCTATGGCTCGCTTCAGGATTGCTATTCAGAATTAAATCATGAAGATATCCAGGTTCGTCACCAAGAAGATAAGGAAAGTCTTCTGAATAGCAATTTATGACACAAGAATGCCGGAAGGACCATAAGATACTAGATAGATCTTAGTTATAGCTTTTAACCTAGCCATGGGATGTGTGTTATAAATAACAACACTTATCAAATTTTGACTATGTACAATACAAAGGCAAGTTGTTCATGATATAATACAATGGTGATCCCGATTTATATTATTCATCCTATATCCAACCCTGGAGATAACGATACACGAGAAATTTTAATAATATGCATCATTATCTCCGTCGTCATCATTATGAATCATACCGTGACTTCTATGCTTGTTAGAATCCATATCAAATAAGTATCTATGATTTCAATATCACTATTGTTAAAAATGCTTAAAGTTCAAAAAATAAGAATGCAATTTTAAGGGACTGTGATATCATTCTTATTACGTGTTGTCTTATGTTGATAGAATGCCTCCCAAAAGGACATCAACATCTGAAGCACCAGCCATGACTCAAGCTGCCATCAGGAAACTAGTTGCTGACAGTGTTACCGCAGCTCTGGAAGCACAAGCTGCAACAATGGCAAATGCTGACAATACCAATAGGAACACCAGAGAAAGAGAAGCTCATGTAGCAAGAAAGTGTAGCTACAAAGAGTTCATGAGCTGCCAACCTATCAACTTTAAAGGTTCAAAAGGAGCTGTTAGGCTTATCCGCTGGTTTGAGCGAACTAAATCAGTGTTTTCTCGTAGCAACTCTACCGAAGACTGCAAGGTGAAGTTTGCTACTGGTACTTTAACTGAAGAAGCTCTATCTTGGTGGAATTCTTTTGTCCAACCTATTGGGATAGAAGAGGCTTACAAGATTACCTGGATTGAATTTAAGAAGCTTTTAATAAAGAAGTATTGTCCCCGAACTGAGGTCCAGAAGATGGAAGATGAATTTTACCATCTGACTGTGAAGGGGAATGATCTCAAGACATATGTGAGAAGATTCCAGGAATTGGCAACCTTGTGTCCCACTATGGTGCCAGATTCTGAGAAAATGATGGAAGTTTTCATCGGGGGATTGCCTCGAAGTATTAAAGGGAATGTTACCGCCTCTAAACCTCAAACATACCTCAAATCCCCAATACACACTCAAATGGAGATCTAACAAGAGAAGCCCCAAGATTAGAATTGAAGCCAAGAACCAAGAAAAGGAAACCCTTGAAGTCGTTTCTAGGCGTACGAACTCAAACAACCCATTTCGACCCATTTTAGCTCAAGTAAGCTTATAATCTTGTTCAATAAACTCATAATCTGTTTTAGAATATTCATAAGACTCCTAAGATCCTATATGAACTCTTGTTCAAGCCTTGAATCCTCAAACATATGCGTTTTTGGTTAAAACCCTAAAAATGATCCGTTTTGATTTTCTAGCTAACGAATCCTTTTTCTAAAATTTTGTTATGTTAGAACATCTTATTTTAGATCATTCTAATAAGCCATGACCCGCAAAACTCTTTTAATTTTCAAAAATATCAAAACTATAAATTTTGGACTTGATTTGCAAATGTTTTCATGCATAGAGGTATATATTGTAACTTTTTGAAATTTATAACTAGAGGGGCTGAAAATGTCATTTCCATAAAGTTATAACTACAAGGGGCTGTTTTGCCAAGTTCTAAAGTTAAAGGTTTAAATTACATATACTTTATATATAAAGGATCCGTTCAATAAAACGCATACTGTAAAAGACTAATATGCTCAATTATGAATTTACTATTGTTATGTTGAATGTTTCATTTTTAATTATTGCTTTATTACATATCCTTATAGCCTATCATTGATCGCTGAGTTTTGGTAGTATTGAGGGTGGTTTAGATCTTATTAGTTCTGTTATTAGGCGGATTAGTTAAACATGGGGTTAACATGGTACTATGGTAGGTTGACATCTATCTCTAGTGTAGGAATTTATCAAATTACCGCCTCTATGACATTAAACACTTAAAAAGCGCAGGAACTCTTTCAGAGAGGGTTTATAATCTGCCTAGATTATAGACAAGTCTTTAGGATAGTTGGGGTTTAACCACTACAACTTGGATGCCCTACCTTTGTGACTTGCAGGGGATTCAGGATCGCAGGAAGTATAGGGCAAACCTCAAATGCCAATTCGAGTCTTTTGATATTATTTGTTTGGGTAAAGGGTTTCCCCGGTAAGTTGCATTACACCAAAAAAAGGATAAGTACACAAGATAAGGTAAAAGGTCCTTATCTACATCCACACTGGAGAAACACATTAAGACCAAAGTGCTACTAACTAACACCCTACATAAGAAAGACATGCCAATCTTATGACTAACAAAAATAAAGTAGTAACATACTTCCTAATACAACTATTTATGCGGATAACATAATGATCACTCATGAGCCTTATATCCAACATAAAACTTCCCACATCGTCTTCATCACGGTAATCCACATAAATGAATATAGTAAACTTCATAAGCCTTTTAATACTAACTTTCCATATACCAAGCTGCTCCAACATAGGCAAGTATCCATATGTATCGATCAAATATTAAATCAGCAGCATTTGAAGGTAAAATACCGTCAGGTCCCCATACGGATACAAGAATCTTTGCAGCCCAGTAACGAACTAACTCAAACCCTAAATAATTAGAGTTTAAGACTTCTACCATGTGCACCCAGCTGAACAATACAGCAAACACGAGCTACATTCCTTCCCAATAACGTCACAACCATTAACTTGGTGTCTTGAGAACCAAGAACAACAACCTGCGAGGATTAACTCAGAAGAGCATCCCAATGAAGCCACAGACATCTTTCAATTAACCAGCTTCCAACAAAATCTAACCAAAATTTTATTAATCAATTAACACGTCATCAACTAAGGTCTTATTGCTGAAATCAGCAGCCAAGAATCAGCCATTAATAACAAAACGTGTAACTTATAAATCAACCCTTAAAATTAGGGTCTAGACTTCCCAGCGCATAACCAAGCGTGTGACACCCACGTAGCCGTAATTAGTGCGTGATAGCACCCATCAACCACGTCCCTTCCATAATCGCAACATCTTTATGCACCAAGAGCAGGTACATGACAAACCCATGCAACAGAGGACATCCATCATGCATGGCAATCTTCCCAAGTATGATACCGCCACGAATAAGCCCGCATCCCAGCCACCTGTATGATATACGATCCAAGCATTATGGTAACAAAGATCTAGCTTCACCCAAATACGAAACCATGGCTATACGAAAACCCTAAAAATTAGGGTTTCGCCCAGCCGTCCAACAAATCGCACCAACTCGATCACAAGCACCGAATCATCAATTCCAAGATCACCCTATAGTGATACACAGAGTCTTTACCAAATAACCAAGTCGAAATTCTTCAAAGAGTGTTACACACCAGCAGCAAAACCCGGCTAAGCAAACCCTAAAAACATAACGTAATTTTAGGGTTTTAAACAGTAACCACCACGCGAAACCCTAAAAGTCGATTTGAAAATTAACAAAACCCTAATCAAGAATTCAGGGATCTTAAAAACTATGACATAACAGTAGAGAACTATTATAGAACATAATCAAAAGGATATGAATCAAGAATAGGGACCGAAAATAACAATAAGACGGATTAATACTTTTAGGGTTTTGAGATTACAAACGTGACCAGATCCACAACACATAACCAATCATGGATCCAACCACCCAGCACCACAACCAAAACGCACTCTCCCTAGAGAAGAGGAAAAACTACAAACCTTAAGGGTTTTTTCTTGTTCGACTTATATAAAAATAAGGGTTGTGGTTGTTAGCCTTATTTTTATATAAGTCGAACAAGAATGTCGCCGGTCGTCTTTGTATTAATTAGTCTTGTATTGTAATAGGCTAGTCGGATTCAACGGGCTTGGATATTAAGCTAATATTGTCCATGTTTCGGGCTAAAGCCCAACAACTAGCCAAGCCCGGCCCATTAGTGAAAGCCCACGCCATACATGTTGGCTTGGACTATAAATAGACCCCTCCTAGCATGTTAGGAGGGTGTTGGTTACCATTTTATCATAGTAATCATCCAACTCTCTTCCTTCTCTCTAGCTTTCTCTCTCTACTTTCTCTCTCTAAACTTCTTTTCTTCTTCTTCTTTTTTGGTTCGTCTCATATCAAGGGCTTATTGGTTAGCTTATTTGTTGTGATATGTATTAGGTAGTTGGGATAACAATTGGTATCAAGAGCCAAGGGGTTATATCGTGAGTTTATGTGCATTTACATCTTGTTTTAGATTGTTTATTTAGTCTTTTTGGTCTTGTTGGTTTCAAAAATCTTACCTAGATTTTTGTGTTTAAAA